>CM037855.1:114229583-114437520 GCA_021234595.1 Delia radicum | reverse complement strand
TGATAAAAATAATAATTTTATGCAATTTTATCCAAATTTTTCCAAAAAGCACCCACTAGGAAATTTACATAATAATTTCTTACAGATTTACATTAAATTTGGATACGTGGTAAAGGGTATTAAACTAACGAACAAGAACAATTCTTTGTGGTAGCAGTCTTACTATTAGGGCTAATCAGGTGGCCAACATGGCAGAGAAAAAACAAAAAACATATACACCTTTGATTATTTTGATAGATCTTTAAAATATTTTTAATTTTATACCCATTTTTGTATAGTTTCTTTAGAAAATGTGAAAAATAGAAAAACTGGAGCTATTTTGACCCCACTTTTTAATTCTTAAAAATTGCTACGATAAGAATTGCACTTGTTCGTTAGTGTAGTAACCTTTATCACATATTCAAATTAAGTCAAAATCTGAAACATTTATTTTGTAAATTTCCATGTGGGTCTTAAATTAACATTTACCCTACATGGACATTTTGCATACATAAAGTAATTATTTCTATCAAGTGGCATTTTTTTTTTTATCAATTTAAAGGTTTTTTACGTTACGTTCTGTGGGACTTTTTTGTCCCCAGCCCACTATGGTTAAAGATTTTTAAATAAAAGTAAAAACAAATAAGTCTAATCGAATTTAAGTGATATTTTCTCGAAAATTATGTAAACTTTGATAAAAACATAAAACATTTTTTATTTTTGATATAAAATAATCAATTTGCATAAATGTTCTGGAAAGGAGTTATTATTTTTAATTTTTATCAAATTCGTGGGTCACTGTTTATGCTACCTAAGATGGGTGAGTGATATCTGATAAAGTCAGAATTCCATATCTTAATAATATGAGTACTTACATTAAATGAAAATTGAATGAAAAAATAAATTTTTCGAAATTTCGCATTTTCTGAATTTTTAATAAAAATACACTAGTTTTCAAACAGATCCGAAAACGATTTATTATATTTGGAAATATTTGCAATAAAACTTTTGTTTAATGACAGATTAATTTTTAAGGGACACCCCAATGTATATACTTCGGAGTGGATACTGCGTTTTTAATTTCAATAAGTGTATGTGTGTGTTGTATTTTTTGTACGTTCATTCAGTGATTTATTAAAGAAACGCGTGTCTCGTTTCGCTAATTTTATATTTTATTGTATGCGGTTTATAGTGGCAATGAAAGTGGTATAGTTTTAAATTATGCAGATAATCATGTCAGAATGTAAGCATAATAATGATTTTTATTGAAAAACAATAATAGTGATGGAGATTCATATCTAGGTAAACAAAGGTTTAAAAAATGTGTGAATTTATTACACAGAGAAATTTAAGAAGAGTCCGTAGTTAAGCAATAAATTCACTGTTCGACCTTCAAAAGTTCGGCCAAATCGAAAATAGTTCTGCGGCCGAACTTTTAAATTTATAGCTAAACTTCGACTTTTTCCTAAAATTTTATACACAAAATCGAAGTAAATTGGCTCAACAAACATGTTTCCAATAAAAAAAATTTATAATCATTGCCTCTAGATACCCAAAAACCGACCAAGTATAGTTTTTGGGTGAACTGTTCGGTCGGACACTAATGTTTGGTGCTGCAACCGAATTGTATGAACCGAATTTTGTTGGGGAAAAAAGTATTCAGTTGTACTAACTAGTTCAGTTGTAGTAACCACGTTTTAGTTGTCAATGTGGTTACAAAAAATGGAATACAACTCTCATATATAGGGGCAGAGGCTCCACTGTCTATTCTGAAGCTTCTGGACCGTGTTCAGGGGAGGGCGGTGAAGGTTATCAATGACAGTACTGTATCCAACTCTATTAATTAATTGGTATTACGAATAAAAACTCGGGCTCGTGGAAAAAGTTCACTTATCTCAAATGAGCACCTCCCATGGTAATATCATGTGTTTTACACAACGCATTACAGAGAAATTTCGATTTTTAGTCGAAACGATCGTATGTGGAACAAACTCCCAGAAGGCTTACCTGTTACTTACAATTAGAAAAATTTTAAATCAAATATCACAAAACACTACTGCTTCTTCCTCCTTCCCATACCCTATTTTCCTTTCAATAAAATGCACTGCATGAGTAGGAGGCATCCCCTGAGTATTGCTTAAATAAAAAAAAATAAATAAAAATGGCTAAATTTTTTCTGTGTGTGTATTTAAAGAGGATCAAAATGGAAATAAACAATGTTGGGCAAAGCTTATAATAAATTATGTAAACAATTAGAAAAAAACTTAATACTTTTATTAATATATTACTAAGAAGCGTATGATTAATAATTTTATTGCATATGAAGAATTTCAAAAATGTTCGATAATTCGAGGCAAAATATTTAAAAAAAAATATTTTTTCTTTTGACATCAGAAAACTTTTGCGTATGTGTTAGCCGCAGTGTTGCCAGAACTTGATGGGCAAAAAAGGCTAAAATTCTTGGAAAAAAGGCTAAAAAGGCCAAAAAAATTCTAAAAAAAGCTAAATTATTTTAATGGAAAGTCTTCAATATATGAACCAAAAAAATAAGAAAAATATATTAGAAAGTGTTTTGCAACCGTCAGACAATGACAATCGTAATTAATTTTTTATATTATTTACTGTAGAATATTTCTTTAGTTAGTCTCTTTACAGGAGAAGAAGAAGAAAACATTTTTATTGAAAATTTACGGACACAAGGGAAACACCAGACTGCCGCAGTTTCGTCCCCCTCCTGGGACTCGTCAGTGGTTAATTATGTGTCAATTGAACAAAGTATTTATATTTTAATTTGCTCTATATGAAAAACTTTTTATTTTTTTTGGTGTCATACTGTGATTTGAACTCACAGTCTTAGCATCAAAGCTATGCATCGTAATCTCACCTCTTAACCAGTTGAGCCACGGTCGACACAGCGTTGACTGCGACTAAATTGGAGTTTGGTCACACTACGTACACACAAGTATTGTTTTGATCAGAAGAGACAGAATTAGCTAATACCAATGCACAATTCATTTCTCAACTAGAATGCTTTTTCTTCTTAATCCTATCTCTTTTTCACAAGTAATATCACGTTTTTATGATGCGCTTTATTCACATACATAGTTGGATACCAAGTGTAGGTTAGAGATTGAGTCGCCGTTAAGCAAGTTTATTCAAATTTTATGTTAGAAAGTGTTTTGCAACCGTCAGACAATGACAATCGTAATTAATTTTTTATATTAATTACTGTAGAATATTTCTTTAGTTAGTCTCTTTACAGGAAGAAGAAGAGAAACATTTTATTGAAAAATTTTACGGACACAAGGGATACACCGACTGCCGCAGTTTCGTCCCCCTCCTGGGACTCGTCAGTGGTTAATTTATGTGTCAATTGAACAAGTATTTTATATTGTTAATTTGCTCTATATGAAAAACTTTTTATTTTTTGTGGTGTCGTACTGTGATTTGAACTCACAGTCTTAGCATCAAAGCTATGCATCAAAGCTAATTACTTGTGAAAAGAGATAGGATGAAGAAAAAGCATTCTAGTTGAGAAATGAATTGTGCATTGGTATTAGCTAATTCTGTCTCTTCTGATCAAAACAATACTTGTGGACGTAGTGTGACCAAACTCATTTAGTCGCAGTCAACGCTGTGTCGACCGTGGCTCAACTGGTTAGAGGTGAGATTACGATGCATAGCTTTGATGCTAAGACTGTGAGTTCAAATCACAGTACGACACCAAAAAAAAAAATAAAAAGTTTTTCATATAGAGCAAAATTAACAATATAAAATACTTTGTTCAATTGACACATAAAAAACCACTGACGAGTCCCAGGAGGGGGACGAAACTGCGGCAGTCTGGTGTATCCCTTGTGTCCGTAAAATTTTTCAATAAAAATGTTCTTCTTCTTCTTCCTGTAAAGAGACTAACTAAAGAAATATTCTACAGTAATTAATATAAAAAATTAATTACGATTGTCATTGTCTGACGGTTGCAAAAAATTCTAACATAAAATTTGAATAAACTTGCTTAACGGCGACTCATCTCTAACCTACACTTGGTATCCAACTTTGTATGTGATAAAGCGCATCATAAAAACGTGATAATTACTTGTGAAAAAGCGATAGGATTAAGAAGAAAAAAGCATTCTAGTTGAGAAATGAATTGTGCATTGGTATTAGCTAATTCTGTCTCTTCTGATCAAAATATATGTTTTATTTTATTTTACAATTAAATTGTAAAATTTGAGACCATTTGTTATACATTCAGTACATTTTTTGACTAGTTATAACAAAAAAATAATAATAAAAGAAAAATAAGTTTACAATTGTTAAAGTTTAAAATTTGTTATTAGAATGACCAAATATCATCAACATCCAACTCGTTATTGTTGTCAGTGGCGTACCAAGGGGGGGCCTGGGGGCCAAAGACCCCCCCCCCCCCCGAAATATTTCGATTTTTTATTTTATTTTTGTTTTGGTTAGTATGTAATAAATGAATTTATAATATTTTTTTGAGACTATAATTTTTCAAACTAATGTTATCTTAACTGAAATTGATCTATGTAAACACTACCATAAAGACCATCAAATCGCTAGATGCTATACAAGACTGCAACAAGGAGCTTTTTCCAAACGTTTACATGTTTTTACATTTTCTGATAGTAATTCCTGTTACAACTGCATCCGCGGAGAGAAGTTTTTCCACCCTAAAAAGAGTGAAAACATATTTATAGAATTCTATGGGTGAAGCTAGACTTGGTGCTCTAGCTCTTGCATCAGTGTATCGAGAAAAGGTTAAACCTGACAAAATCATTGACACTTTTATGAAAAAAAATCGTCGAATTAAATTCTAAGAGTTTTGTTAATAGTATATAAGGATCTTAATTAATATGATAGCTCACTTTAAAAATCAAAATAAAATTATTTAATTGATACATAAATTTGTTTAATATTTCAAAACAAAAAAAAAAACTTGTTTGTAGATATAAAAAAACTAAATAACAAAGACATGTCAAAACATTTTTGCTTCAAAATTGCTATCATAACTGGGTATAACGTCAATGGTAACTTTTCCATCCAAACTTATTTAACAGATACAAAATATTAGTGTCCGACCGAACTAATTTTTTCGGCCGAAGCCAAACTTCGGCCATAATATCAATGTTCGGCCGAAGCTAAACTTTTTGTTTAATAAAAAAAAAATATAAATTGCTTTTTTAGATCAATAAATTTAAACCAAAAAGTTATTAAACATAAAAAAATACAAATTTATAGGTATATTTTTTTAAAAAATCATATTTGGAAATAGTTTTACTATTTTAAGTCCAAAAAAAGATTAAAATATTTGTATTGTACTATATTTTATAGTCAAAGAAAAATAGTTGATCGATTTTTAAGTTGATATAGAGAAAAAAAACTTAAACTTTAATATTAAAATTAAAAAGTTTGTTATTGTAATGACAGAAAAGCAATTTTTCCGCATTCACACCATGTGAATTGCTTTCGTCTATCAGAATACAGCTGTCCGGCGGCGCTAAAAAGCTGTTCGCTAGCTACACTAGTTGGTGGGGCTGATAAATATTTTATTGCTACAACTTTTATATTTGTAAATGGACTTGAATTGCAATACTCAAATATAGTTATATTTCGGGACCTAAAGGCTCCATAATAAACATTTTAATTTCTTTTTCAATAAAATTTTCGTTTGGTTCTGCTACTTCTAAGTCTGGTACTGCATCATGTCTATCCCAAATTGATGAACCTGTCATTCTCTTTTCAGGATTACTTACCACTGGAATTTTTTTTTTTTATATTTAATATATCGCATTCAATTTGATTATTTGCTTATAAGTCTTGTAGGTATATTTCTGGAAATTTTTTTTTAAACTCTTTTGGCTTTTTGAAATTGATGTTTAAATATCGGTGTTTTTTTTTTTGTATTCTATCATATTCAACGTTGTATTTTTTATGTAGTTTTTTTGTAAATTCTGAAAAGTAAATATAACCACAGTTGTTATTTATTTGTGCTTTTTATAAATAATCATAAAAAGTTCGGTAGTTCGGCCAAAATTTGGCCGAACTTGGCCGAATTTTACTTTTTGGGCCGAACTACGAAGCCGAAGCCGACTACTTGGTCGGACACTACAAAATATTAAATATAGGCTCTCGTATGTAAAAAATTATATGCTTTTCAAACAAAAAAAAATTTAAAAAACAAAAATTGGGCCCCCCGAAGCAAAATCCTGGGTACGCCGCTGATTGTTGTCATCATAACTTTCATTAGATCCTATTAACTTAAGGTAATTCTGGGGCACTTCATATTGAAAGCAGCATTTATCGCTTCTTTTTAAGTCGTATCTAAATAAATAAAGTTATATAAACAATAGTTTTGTTAAATCAAAATTTTACCTGATGGATAAAACTGAATTGACTGTTATCAAATGTAGTCTGTTTCTAACGTTTGTTTGTCTTTACGAGATTTATTTGGCTAAATACACGCTCTACATCAGCATTTGACCAGGGAAGGCATAAAAGCTTCAAAACAAACTCAGAAATTTCTTTAAATTTGTTATTTCCGCCTGCATCTCGATAGTTGTAAACTTCTGCCCAAAATGTTACGGTATTGTTGGTATTTATCCATTTTAAATATTGAATATTAGAATACTGCTCATCTATTTTTGATATCATCTCGTCATTCAATTTAAATAAATTCAAAATTGGTAAAATATCTTCTTTAGAAGATTTTAAAATATTTTGCACTGAAAAGTAATCAATGTTCTGTAGAATTTTGATATTATCTGGAAGTCTAAAACAATTAAAAAAAATTAACATTTATGTTTAAAATAATTCGAAATTTTATAGTATATACCTTTGTTTTAACTGATTTATTAGACCGACTACAAAGTTTGTACAATTGGATCTAATTTTAATCTCTTGACTTTTCTTTAACTGTCCAGATTTTTTTAACTTCTTTACGAAAGTTTCGAACTCATGTCCAAGACTACAAGTATATGATACATATTCTTCAAAATCCTCAAGCAATATGTCCACATCAGCGCCGTAATTTATCTTAATAGACGGGTTGGATCGTTTTCATTGCTTTGGAAAACTTTGTTGACTATTTGTACTTCAGATAATATTGGTTTTAAAAACAATAAATATAAATAAATTTCTTGGTCATTGTACATTTCACTTAGAATTTTGGCTTTATGACATTTCTCATCGGCCATTGTCCTTGTCGAAATGCATCTGTAGTTCATCCCATTGAAATATTATTCTTGAAACTACCACTTCTATTGACAACCAACGAGTGTCAGACGTTCGTGTAATTTTCAAAGGCTCCTAAAAATAAGAAGAAAATAGAATATAAAAAAATTAAATATGTGAGATTATTACCTTTCCATTCAAATTTTCATATAAAACTATAGGAACGTTGGCGGTTTGTACTTTTTGAAAACCAACTGTATGTTTCGTAGACAATAAATTCTAAATTTTTCGGGCATATATTCCTTTAAAGCCTGGTTAACTGCAAGTTGGACTGAATGACACACACACTTTATGAGTATTAAATCTGGAACTTCTTTTTTTAAAGCGATGTAAACGCTCTTATTTTTTCCAATCATAACGTTTGCATTGTCCGTACCAATTCCGACCAAATTTTTTATATTTAGTTTAAATTTTTCGATAGCCTTTTTAATTCCACGGACAATACTCTCCGCTGATCCATTTTCCAATTCTTCTATGCAGAGAAATGTAGAAACAATTTTCCTTTTGGCTTTACTAAAGTAAATAATTACCAGTCCTAAGAAATATTAAGTTAGTAAACCAATTTTAAATGATTTAATAATATAAAACTTACCCAAAATTTTAGTAAATGTTACGTCAGTCGATTCATCAATTAATATGCTAAAAAAGCTATCTCCAATGTCATTGGAGAGCTCCTCATTAAAATGAGGAGCAAGAACATTTTTAATCACTTTGCTGCATTTTGTTCTGTGCAACTTTAGAGACGGGCAATCAAATTTTCTTTTGCAAAGCTCACCTAAATGATCCACTGGTAGAATTGAACTGTGAACAGCGATATACATTGCCAAAGTAGCCTCCTGCTGTTGTAGCTTAAAATTCACTGGCTTAAAAGGCAAAGGCTTGGTCTTAACAATATATCCAATAGCGTTAATATGTTTTTTTTGTATCCGAGTAAGCAATTAAATGATATAATTTTGCTGTGATTTCGCATTTACAATATTTACAAAATGCCTTTGCAGAATTGTCGCATTCTGCAACCCATTCTTTTAATTTTGGGTGGGATAACCATTCACTGCGAAATTTCTGAGAATATTTGGAAGTCATTTTTTCACTCTTTTTATTTGTTTTTCTATTTTTTGTATTAAAAACTTTTCTACTTTTTATCAATTCACTTTTTTGTTTTTAATAAAGACACGTGTTTAGCTATTTGTTTTTTTTTAGAGATTGATTGTTTGATTTGTTTATTTGTTTATTCATCAAATGTCATTTTTAAGGGTTGCCATTGAATAAATATTAATATTGCATGGTTGTAATTTTTTAGTAGTGGAAAATGTAGCGTTTTTAGAGCTTTTTTAGCATTTAAAAGGAAAAAAAAAACTGCAACATAACTTTAAAGTTAAAAAGTTAAAAAAAGGCTAAAAAATGGCTAAAAAAATTCTAAAAATGGCTAAAAAAAAAGGCTAATGGCTAAATGCAATTTTTTTCCGGCTAAACGTGTTGAAAAAAGGCTAAATCTAGCCGGAAAACGGCTGAATTGGCAACACTGGTTAGCCGATGTTTAAGCCAGCAAAATCCATTCACGTTATCATTTATCTTTAACGGCCCAAAAGTTTTAAGTTTCAACCAGATTAAAAATATTACAATTACTATTTTTGAGTGGATTTAATTCAAGTTAAATAAATATATATTTCTCATTGTGTTTATCACAATTCAAAATATAAAAAAATATATACCACCAAAAATACAAAAATGCACTCAACAAATTTGGCTTCTCATTAATGTATTAGAACTTAAAGTGAAATCCGAGGTAATTTTGGTAAACATGCATTTTATGCCGGTTTAATAATACTTAGTTGGGTTTAGGGTAATTTATTTCCAGGAAATCATATTAAATACTTTTAAATTCGAGGTTATGAAAATTTTGTTTGCTCCATACAATTTTAATGCCTTAATAAATTTTAAATTTTAGTATTAAGCTTATTAAAATCTTGTATTTCATGTACGTTTTGGCGGAATTGTTATAGCGCTTTAGTTATCCTAAAGCGAAATGTGTTTGCAAATAAATGTAGCTGGGAATAAAAATACCGTATTTTTTAGCATTTTATCAAGTAAGTTCGTCGTGAAGAGTCACTATAGATACCTAACTACGTTCTGCAGCAACGTTTCTTATATTAAATGCAATCAAAAAATAGGTAAAATTCAAAGAAAATACTAATTTTTAAAATTTTTTAATTTCCTTTTTGACGCTGACAAGAAACTCAGTTCACGCAATACCCAAACCAATTACAAATATAATTATGAATTTCAGACGTAAAAACTTACATTTAAAAAAAATGTACACCAATTACTTTTAAGTTTGTGATGTTCGTATCCCGTTATTGGTGCGCTGACATAAACGTGTATACTTAGTTGCGGTTTTCAAAAATGTTCCGTCATAAACCTTTTAGAAGTTTTATTACACATGAGGGATTCCCAAAAGTGGAAAATTTTACGTAATAGTGCTCAAACGATGCGTATTATCCAGTTGGTTATGGGGCAAAACAATCGAGAATACTTATAGTTCACTACCCGTATTTTTCCACAAAAATCCCCACAACTGCTACAGAGTCGTTTGACTGACCCCGATTAACCCCCCCACCCCAAACCCAAAAATTGTTTCTAAAAATACATACCCCCTATAACAAATCCCCCAATATTTTTTAATCCTAAAATTTTCTAAGAACATTCTTAGCCCCTCTCTCCACTTTCTAAGGGGGCTGTCATACAAAAATTTAATTTTTCTAAATTACAAATTAAATTAAAGAGCTCAAAATCGGACTTCTAGATTACATAGAACACTTAAAAAAAAAATAATAAAATATTTGAATGGGGACAACCTTAAGCATTGCCGATATAGAATAGGTATGTTCATATAAAAATGCGTGGGGGGGAAGCTAATGTTGTGGGGCTTTTTGTGGATTTTTTCCCTTCATGTTCGCACGATTAGCTGAGTAACCACACCCCGCCAGCTGTCTTTCATTTTTGAAATCCTCATAATGGTATCTGTTACAATGTTATCTGATTTTGTACATGTTGGGGTTGCCCTGGCGACCAGCTGGCCGCCGTTTTATTTATTAACACTTCCAAATCTGTTATATAAATGAAAATCATCCATCATAAAATGATTTTTTTGCAAAACCATATTACTTGTTGTGGCTAGGAATTGTATGCAACTAAAAAAGTAAAATAGGCGCTTAAAATATGCAGTACAAATTCCAAAATATGCGCTTGAAATATGCATTTGAATCAAAATATTCACCAAAACAATTTAATATGCGCTAAAAATCCAAAAATATGCACTAAAAATCAAAAAAATATGCACTTACAACTTTTGGATTTTCAAAAATCGATTTATTACTCGAGCTTGTTGCTTAAAAAATGAAATCCAATTTAAATGTCTTAAAAATATAAACTAGATGATATGTTCATTAGGGTAATAACTTTTTGAATTTTTTGCAAATATCAAATATCCCCAGACAAAATCGTGTAGGGCATGGACAAATATTAAGAACTGCGTTTTTAGTTTTTCGCTATCGTTAAAAAAGGTTACGCACCAAACGCGTTAAAGTTTTGAATCAAACAAAGTTAAAAAAAAACTTTTTTTGATGCCTCAACGTCTGACCATCACATCTATATAATTAAGGCATGCTGATTTCAAAAGTAAAGTCCGTTTTCGAGTCAATGGAATAGTTTTCTTCCAAATTTGCTTTTAATTTCCGCTATTTTTTTGCAGTTTTTTATATAAAAAAAAATCTGTTTTCACATATTAATATATTAAAGGCATTTTAGAAATCGCTGTCGATGCGTAAGGTTTTTTTTACCAAATTGAACTGAAATAGAATTTTTTTATCATTAATACAATATTTGCCATTACAAAACCCCTGGGGAGAATGTTGTCAAAAAAAGTTATCACCCTAATGTTCATGGTTACAAATTTTTTCTTTTGGTTATTTTTAATTCAAACTTAATTTTAATTTTTAGAAAATATGCTAGAATATGCAATTGAAATTAAAATATGCAAAATATGCAACGAAAAATGGCGAAATATACCATAAAATATGCATAAAATAGCAAAATACGCAAAAATATGCATTTATAGCAAAATATGAAAAAACATGCAACAACAAATAGATGCCATTTAGTTGCAAATTCTTTGATTCGGAAAAGTAGTCGGTCAAAATCGATTTTGGGCTACAGAATACAAACATGAATTTGCATGAAATTCATTGCGCTACATATTACTTATACGTTGTAAACAATAGCAAACTAGTCAGTTGCTTTTAAAACTAACAGCAATACGGAGCGTATGATTTATATTTTCCGCTATTCAATATAAATCATACGTATTGTGGTTAAACTTACGAAGTACATACAGATATGTTATTTATAAATTTATATTTTTTTGAACTTTTATTAAAAAAAAAAAAAAAACAAAAGCCCTTACATCAAAGTGATTAAAATCTCTAGCCTTTAAATGCTGGAAAATGTTTCTAACTAATACCGTCAAGCATTTTAAACTACAAAAACACAATGACTAATACTAACAGCTTAACGAACAAATTGATTGTTAAAAATTTATAAAGCTTAGCTAAAAAAAATTCCATAAAAGTGATAAAAATAAATCCAACAAATACTGGCAATACATATAAACAAAAAAACTAAATAAATACAAAACCATGATAAAAATATAAAAAGTTTACACAAACTAATGAAAATAAAAAAAAAAAAAATTTATTATAAAAAATCCGGTAAACAATTTGCTGTTGAAAAAGGGACAACAAAAACTCTAAATAAATAAGGGAATGTTCCCTAAGGTGGCCCTACACCTGGGGGGTTATTATGTAATTCGATTCGAAAGAAAAAATGTGTAAATTCGTATGAATTGTATTTTGTAGTACGATTTTCGAAAATGTATTTACGAACGCACGGAAACTTTTTTCGAACCGGCCGTTTTTTATCCCCCTTTCGAAAACAAAAATTACCCTTTCGTAAATGCAACTATGTTATACGAAAGCGAACTTCACAAACGTTAAAACATTCGTATTTTATTGGAGAGCTAATTTGTTGTCGAAAAAAGAAAATAAATTTAAAATGTAAGGATTGTTATACAAAATATAAGAAAAAGTGTTAAATAAATAAGTAAAAATAAAAAACATCAAATGTTTTATGTTTTTACACTAAATATTGTTTTTTTTCACGATGTTGAATCTTTGAAGGAGTGGATTTTGCTAAAGGTCACCTAAATGTAGCGAATGCTAGAAGCAAGTCCAAGGATTTGTTTACAATATTGTCTTTGGATTTGGATGCAGCTGGCCCTCCGACTCATGATATTACGAAATTTAAAAAAGTACGTTTTCAATTTATCAATTGTCGGTTTATAGATTGGTATTATTCAAATTTACATATGTTTATAGGTGTGGCCAGATTATACACACCACATAAAGGTAAAATGCCGGGAAAACCGAAATAGTATTTCAGGGACTGGAGGTGGGCCGAGTAAATTTTGTTCCCTTTGAAATATAATTGCTCATACCTTATAGGTCTGATTAATTGAATATGCGTACCATCTACTGCTCCAATTACTCCAGGTATTCCACATTTTTCAAAAAAGTATCTCTTAGCTTCTCTTTTCCTATCCTCTGTCATTTCAAATACAATATGTTTGGGACAAAGAACTCTTTCAATAACATCGCAAACCTCAGTCAAACACGCAGAAATTGATGCTTGAGAAAATCCTAATAGGCGGTCTTGGCTAATTTGATGCTGATATCCACCTTGCGCCAAAAATTTAAGTGTGGCAGCTAATTTTAATATAGGTGAGATGGCAGTTGACCTTTCTGCTGGTTTAAATTCATCTTTTACACAATTCAAGACATTGGTAAAAGCATTTTTACTAAGCCTAAAGTTTTTTATGAAACTAAAAAGATATTGTTAGGAATCTATTTAATCTTTAAGGTAAAATTTAAAATTTTTCTTACTTTATCTCATTAAGATTCATCACTATCTTCTGTCCACAATAAAACACAATTCATTTAAGCTTCGACTTTTTAAATAAATATTTTCTTTAATAAAGTTTTCTTTAAATATTTGTTTTCAAATTTTGACATTTAAGCACAATGCTGACAACTTTGACATTATTAGACATGCTTGCCAAGTTATGTATTAACCGATAAAAATTTGGCAACACTTGTATTTACCCTTTTTTACACAAATACAACTCTGTGAAACATTCGAACGAATTAGATAATACAATTTTACTTTCGAAACGGAAATTCGTTTCGAAAGGTTTTACTTTTCGAATCGAATTACGTAATAACCCCCCTGGTATTTGGGCTACATAAAAAACTAATTAGAATATTCCAATCCAAATACATTAACTTATAGGGAAACTTCTGCGCCATTTTTCATCTATAGATTATTTTCTTGTGGCACCTAATTAAAAAAAAGTTATATAACAATATAACAATTTCCACCACGGCAACATTAAGGTCGTTAAAAATTTCTAAAGGAAGGAATTTTCTACTGCTACAAGGCCCAATCAATGTGACTACACTCAGGGGACATCTGCTGTAAATATTTGTAGTTGTTTGAGTTGTAATACAGATCTTTATTTTTAACTGAAAAAACAGTCATTTGTAGAATAAATTTTAGTTTTGACTACAATTGTAATGCATTTAAAAAAAAAAAAAAACAAACCACATTAAATTACTGTATTATGATTTTACATTCATTTTATACAGTAGTTTTTTTTATTTATTTAAAACAAAATACTGCATCTGTGGTTCATTTTTACTACAAGAGTGGTTCATTTTTTGAACAGCAAAAAGTAAACAACAAATGACAATGTTAGTAGAATTTACTGAAATGTAAGTAGTCTTTTTTTGAAGTGAAATTTCATTTGTTTCTAACTACATTTGCAGTGGTCTTTACCTACATAGTATTCTAAGTGTACTACCGAAAATCCACTCGTGTGCCATGACTGGCACGTGTATCATAGTTTTGTCAGTTTTGCAATTGCAGTTTTTATAAATTGCTGTGTGATCCAAATTGTCAAAAAGTAAGATAATGTCCTTTAAATCTAATTTTAAATTGAAAAAATTTGACGGAACAAGAGATTTTTATAATTAAACAAAATATTCAGAACATAAAGCATTTTTTTATAGATTCCTTTCCTACAGAGTATTCTAAGCTTTCATATTAAAAGTGTAAAGAACCAAAAATCGCTGAACACTAGTTTTCATCTTAAGGCCAGTGAATAGCGATAAAGTTTCCACTATACCCAGTCAGAAACTTCCAGTGATACAAAAAATTACGCATCACTGGGCAACCAAGGAATTGTAAATATATTACTGGCAGAACACTTGTTCAAGACGTTTACCAGCGTTACCAAAAAGCGTTTTGCTATTATTTGTTTTACACTTATTTCAGTAGTCCACAAAAAAAAAAGCATTTGCAAAGAACTTGCTGAGACAACTTTGCTAATGTACGTTCCCAGTTTTATTCAGTCAGAAATTGTCAACGGCTCAAACGGCTAACACTTGGTAAAGCATTTATTTTATAAAAACTATGATGCTTTGTTTGTTTTATTCGATAACTGTTCCAGGCATACCTTTTTTCTGTGATTTTTTTATACTTTTTAATTTCTTTTTGTTTCTGGAAAAGCTATTTTGAGAGCAACTTCTTTTTTGTTTCCCCAACGTTGGCAAGTTGGTTCAACAAACCTTATGCCAGTGCTGAAATATTTGAGCAGCCAACTGTTACCCAGCAGTTATCATTCACTTGCGTTTTAAGCCTGGTTAGCTCAGTGGGTGGAGCTGTCGGCTGCCAATCTGGCGGTTTGGGTTCAAATCCCGTCGGGACCAACAAAAACTTTTTCCAATTTTGTTTTGAAAAATCTATTTCACGACTATATATTTCATGGTTTTCCCAAAATTTTGCCAACAATGGAAATTTATTTTCCTTAGTGCTTTTCTGACAATTTTTGAACAGACTGACCTTATCATTTTGTGGTTGGGAAAGCACTTGTTGCCAGCACTTTTACCACTTGTTGAAGTGCCTTGCCAGCGGTGGTCCGTTTGTCTTTTTCTGACTAGGTAGGTTATTAAATAGAATTATGAAAATTATTATAAAATCTAGAAAATATTTTGGCGATAATTACAATTATGAGGCAAAATTTTTAAAGAAAATAGCGTTTTTCGCGATTTAAATTATTTTCGATTTTGGATTTAAATTATTTTGGATTTTTTAAAAGTTTTTTCAGTTTGCAGTATTTTCTTAAAAACTGTTCCTCCGTGGAATTTTCACTCTGTCAAAAAACGTTATCTATATGAATTCTATTTTCAAAAACGTACACTTGGAATACTATGTAGGTAACCACTGCAAGTGTAGTTAAAAATAAATGAAATTTCACTTAAAGAAAAGACAACTTACGTTTCAGTAAATTCAACCAATATTGTCATTTGTTTTCTAATGTTCAAAAAATGAACCACATTTGTAGTAAAAATGAACCACAAATGTTAGTAAAAATAAACAATCATTTATTTTTTTTTTTTTTATTTTCTTAAATAACAAAAAACTACAGTTAAAAATGAATGTAAAATCATAAAACAGTCTTTTGATGTGGTTTGTTTTTTTTTAATGAACTACAAGGTTAGTAAAAAATTTTATTTGTTCTACAAATGACTAACATTTACATTAAAAATAAAGAAACTGCATTACAACCCAAACAACGCTTGCATCTAAGTCGAAAGTTTTTTAAAATACTAATAGCGGAAATTAAACTTGATGTCAGTTGACAGGTTTGACATATTCATGCAACAACACGAAAAAAAAACGATAGGTCCGCTTCAGGGAACAGGCCACAATAGGCAACATTCCCCTACATAAATGAAAAAATTAATTCATTCACTATTTTTTTTAAAGCTTTAACTAAATAAGGACATAAACAATACTGACACTGGGGTATAAAAAATATGAATGCATATAAAAAAATTTAATATAAAAATTGTATAAAATAGTAGAAACAGAAAGTGGCACAGCTCAGCTGCTGAAATATGAATGTTGATGAGAACAACATTTTATACAAAGAAGCACTCAAAAAAAATTTAAACCAATAACAAGAATAAGGATAAGAATAACTCGGCACAGTGTTTGCAATTGCCACTGTGTTAGAAGAGAACGAATAAATATTCTTAAAAGTGACTTTCAACGTAGTGTCTGAACATTTTACAAGAAATAAAATTATGTTTGATATAATTTTTATTAAAAATAAATATTATTTTTTTTTTTTGACCTTTTTCAATTTATTTTTTGATCAATGATTATAATCTTTAACTTCAAGCTCATATATTAGTTCTCATGTAGTGAGTAAACTAGTTTATATGAATGTTTGATGTTTGGCATGGGATTGTTACCGCTTTCAAAACGTGTTCTGATGATAGGAACCTAGAAAATTCCCGAAATAGATCTATCAACACATTCCTAAAAGGGTCAAATAATAAATTTGAAAACAAAAAACTCTATAGAATATTTGTTAGGACAATATCATAATAAAGAAATATAGAGTATGGCCTCGAACTTGAATAATTTTCATTGAAATAAAAGTATATTTAAATATACATATAAAGTAAAAGTTATAGCGTAAAAAGCATTAGCGAACATGTTCGGTAAAGTGGACCTAAATTAAAAAATTCTCTAAACTCATAAAAGACTTTTATCAAATGATGCAACATTTATAGAAAATTACATAAAATCGACAAAATAAAGCCTTATTTAAAATTTGCTTATTAAAACGTTTTAAGAATCATTTCAGAGGTTTTTCCTCTTCGGATTTTTTTTTATGATCTTCTCAGAAATTAAAAAGTTACAGCTGTTAAACAGAAACAATTACTGTCAATAAAATTTCAATTAAACTTTTGTTTGATTTCAAACTCACTTTCAATTAACAGTTTAATAATATCTATTAAATGTGTAATTAAAAACAAATTTGTTGCACACAAAATTTATAGATAATAAAACAAAAATTAACAAATTAAAAAAGGCGTTAAAATTAAAAAAAAGAAAACATCAAATTGATAAAAAAAAACGCAATGTTGAAAAAATCGCTAAAAATGAAAAAAATTATAAAAAATCGGCAAAATTAAAAAAAAAAATACAAAAAATTTAAAAACAAATCACCAAACTATACCAAGAAATCGACAAATTTTAAACAAAAATAAAAATATCAAATATGACAGACGTTTTAAATTTTATTTTGGTATTTTTTGGAATTTGTTCTTTTTTTTAGTTTTGGTTTTTTTTTTTCAAATATTACACACAGAGAAATAAAATGCCAACCGAATTGAAAAGTGTATTTTAATAATAACAACTTATTAATTTAGTTAGTACAACGATATTTAAATTAGATTTCTGAATATTTTGGGAGTTGCAACTAAAATTCTGTTGAATTGACCGAACTTTGTTGTGAAAACTAATGTTATGTTGTGCCAACCGACTGAAATTCGTAATTACCGAATTTGAGTCGTAGTAACCGAATTTCAGTTGGCAATGGCTAACTTTTTCTTTGTGTGTAGCTATTTTTGAAATTTGGCGATTTTTTCCAATTATATCGTTATATTTGAGCATTTTATTTTTAATTTATTTTTTTAAAATTTTGACGATTTTTATCATCCGGTTAAAAAAGTTCGTATATGTAAAATATGTGCATATATGGTTGTGTATATGGGCAAATATGTAAATATATGTTTCATATATGGTCATATTTGGAAGTATAAGCGGTTATATATGGACTTATCGTATCATATCGCAAAAGGTGCTCATATATGGAAGTATATTTTTTTTCATGTTCGCAAAATATTGCCATATATGGGCAAATATGAAAGCATATGGAATTCCATATGTGCAAAAACGACTCATATATGAACACATAAATATGTATATGTGACCCAAAGACTTATACGTGGACGAATATATAACTTAATTTTTAATTAAATTTAAATAGAAAAAAATATATTAAAATACGCAAATAGTTTTTATTTATGTAATTTATTTGTTTAAAATTGTAAAAATTGCAGCAAATATTTTGATATATATAAAAAAAAAATGGTGCATCCAATCAGTTTTATAAACCCATTTTAATTGCGAACAGGCCATATTAGCAAAATTTCATTAAAATCTTAGCTTTTAACACAAATAACACACCTCTTCAAGTTTGCTTGGTTTGAATGCCGATATGTGATATGTATCGTCTTTGATTCCCTGGTTCGAGATCCCACATCCACATTTTTCTTTTACGTCATAGTTTTAAGAAAACCGCTGTTAAAGTTGCCAAAAGTGGCTATTTTGGTAGTTTTTTTAAACCTTTAATTACACGTTTAACGCTTTAAATGGTTCAAAATAAAGATAAATATTTAGAACACACTTTACTCTTGAAGATACAGCAATTATCACATGTCTTCTACAAAAAATATTATAACATTTTTAAGAAATGGGATTTGAAAAAAATAATTATTAGTTTGTACAATTTTAAAGAAGGCTTTATTTGAAATGCAATTTGAACAAAGTTAATGTAATAATTTTAGCGTTTTTCACAAACATTTAAAAAGGAAAGTTAAAAGTTAATATCGTGATCTGGCTTACCAGTAAAATATTTTCGTGTTTTAAGAAGCAGGATAAAACAAATGCGTTGATATAAGTGCTTACTATCATCTTATACTTAGAAGCAGCAAAAGAAACAAATAATTTTCGTATAAAAATAAACAAATAAATTTTTTAGCTTTCTGATTTCCCTTACAAGAATGCAGGTTGTAAGCAGCTTACCTTAATCCCTTACAAGGATGCAGGTTGTAATGCAGAAAGTTTCATATCGTGGGTTATAAACGATCTGTACCTGTTTTCCCGAGTGATTTCCGATTAGATTTGGTTTTTTAAGTATGATGTACAAAATAAAGTCATTTAATTGTTTCTGAAGAGCTGGCACGTGTCGCGGAAAATATTAAATTATTATATTAATATGTCTAAAATTTTAACAACAAAAAATTAATGCCTGTGAATTTTATGTAAAATAAATTTTAAAATATTCATATTATTAATTTTAATCGTAATAATGTACACATGAAATATGATTTTACTGAAAGCAATGAAATCACAGCTTTTTATAAGCGCTAAAATTCGCGCTTATTTTGCCAAAAAGTAATACTTCCAAGTGGGAATTCGCCATATAAAATCATGGCATATGTAAGCAGGTTTGTAAGGGTTAGCGTTTTTTACTGGGTTAGGCTACTTTTAAAAGTGCAATATTTCGTCATTTTTTTGATAGAATATTTTCAAATGCCATTTCTTCCTATAATAATACACAAATTTTTAAAGTTTGTTTAATAATTTCACAGTGCAACACATAAATTGGTTCCTCTTTCGTACCCGGTTTTTTTGAAGTGTATATCGAAACTAAAAAAAATCCGCAAAGGACTTGGCCAGATTACATCGAAATTTTTTTTTTTGGACACCCTAGGTTTTTGCACACAAACATGATTTTTTAAAAAAGGAAAATTTTTATGGAATCCATATATCATAAACCGTTCGGAATTTTGTTTTTATGTCTTTGGCAAAGTTGTAGATCCAAACCAAAGCAAAAAAATTCTCATATGGACCGACCCAAAAAAATTGCATCCACTGCATCAAAATTGCAAAAAATTGGGAAAAATGCTATTTTTTTATGATAATATGGAAATAGCCAAACTTTAAAATCCAATTTTAAAATCCTGTTTAGGAAGATGAGGTGTTGTAAAAACCCAGTTCCACCTAAAAACCGCAACACGAAGATAAAACACACATGACAATCACACCCACTCAGAAACATTTTTTAAGAAGTTTTTAAAAAGGGTGTTTGTAAAAACCCAGTTCTACCTGCAAAGTGCAACACGAAGATAAAATACACTTGACAATTACACCCATTCAGAAACATTTTTTAAGAAGTTTTTAAAAAAGGGGTGTTGTAAAAACTCAGTTCTACCTGCAAAGTGCAACACGAAGATAAAACACACTTGACAATCAGACTAGCACGCAGTATAAATAACAGTTCAAGTATCGTTTCATTGTCATTCAACAAGTGTATTCGAAAGTGAAAAGTCTAATTATATCCGTGTTTTGTGCAAAATTTTACAATTCAACTATTGCGCAATATGGAAAATAGCCGGTGTCCAAACATTGATTATTTTTGTTTAGTTTGTGGTTATATGGTGCCTACAAGTGTGCAAAGGAAAAGGTCTACTCCGGAATTTAAGCTAGCCTATGCATCTTATTTCGATGAGGTTGATCCCAGCGGTGAAGATTACACTCCAAATACAGTGTGTGGCACTTGTTACTTCCGCCTTTTGGATTGGTATCATCGACGAGGTAGAAATTTAAGTTTCATGAAGCAATAGTAAATTTGAAAACAAGTAACAACAAAAACGGCATTAACCTATATAGTCTTTCTTTGTCGAAACGACAAACATTGGCTATGCAAAATAAGTGTGAGCAAAAAGATGTGCTTTCTAGGGTTAGGAATGTTCGTATTAAGATGACATGTACTAGAGAGTTGTTTATATTGTTGTTAGATATAATTTAGCTGAAGAAAGATTTCTTAAATTCCCAGTATTTAAGCCATTTCAGGACAAAATCATGAAAAAATCATAAAAAAATAGCATTTTTTTCCCAATTTTTTGCAATTTTGATGCAGTGATGCAATTTTTTTGGGTCGGTCCATATGAGAATTTTTTTGCTTTGGTTTGGATCTACAACTTGCCAAAGACATAAAAACAAAATTCCGAACGGTTTATGATATATGGATTCCATAAAAATTTTCCTTTTTTAAAAAAATCATGTTTGGGTGCAAAAACTTAGGGTGTCCAAAAAAAAATTTCGATGTAATCTGGCCAAGTCCTTTGCGGATTTTTTTAGTTTCGATATACACTTCAAAAAAAACCGGGTATGAAGGAGGAACCAAACGATGACCTTAAAAATGCTGCACTGTGTTATAGAGCAGCAAAAAGTTTGATATACATATCTCCCATCCCAATAGAAATGCTTAAGATGTTCGGATCTGGTGTGTACTTAACTAAAAAAAAAAATTTTAAAAACGCTGTTTTTAGTATTTTTAATCGCGGTTTTTTTTTTTTTAATTGTGACGTGGTGGGAACATATTGGAAACATATTTGGAATAAGCTAAACACAATCTATTAAACATATTTATCACGGTTCAAACAAAATCCCAGTTTTCTCATTTTGTGACAGTGTGTTTGTAATCTTTCTAATTAAACATTTCTTTTAAAAAATTTTTTTTTTATCACATTTTAAATCATTCGTTCCACTATGAAGCTACATTTGTTCTAAACACGTAGTAGTAAGTTTGCTGCAAATGGTTGGCATTCTATGATGTTTTGCTCGACTGGCTACAATCTTTGCATAATACTGCATTAAGCTGCAGCAGTATGCTGCAGCAGTATGCTGCATTACTTCTATTATATATGTATGTTGATGTGTGAGTGTTGGGTGCTTTTTGTTAATCTTATAGTTTTGTATGTGCGGAAGGAAGCATTAGAGTGAAAGGTGACCAAGTTTTTTGTTTATTCATTTTTATTTCACTATTTTTACGCTGATGCCTTCTGCATTTATATAAAAAAAATGGTGGAAAATATAAACAAAAAAAAAAAAAAAAAAAACAACAACAAAACTAAAGCATTCAAGTTGAAATTTATAATGGGGTTTTTTTCTCATACAACTTATACAATTTGTACAAAAACATTGTATGAAATTCATACTATGAATAACAACCAACCATCAACGTATAAACATTAGGAGGGTAATTATTTGAAAAATATATTTTATTTTTTAATAATCGTATATAAGCCGGTTGAAAGAGTTCATATATGATCATATATATTTTTTATATGATCATCCCTAGTCTCCCTAGTTAAAAATGATATATAACGACATATTCTTTAATATATAAGTATATGCTCATATAAAATAGCATATATATCAAAATATGTATTTATATATAACAATATTTTCAAAATGTATGACCAATCATGTATAAACAAAATATTATTCTGAATTTTATATATAATAATACATATTTGATAAATTTGATTAAATTTTTATAAAATTAGATATAACCCATTACATAATTATATATAATGGAAACATTAAAAATGTCTTCTCTCATTTTAGACCTACACTCACAAGAACTTTTCCATAAAAAAACCAACAGTTATTTAAAAGTTTAATCGGTAAAGTTGTTTCATCAATGGAATATACAGTTAAATTAACAAAGAAATATATTTTTTAAACGTTCTGTCTGTTATTCAACAAAAAAAATAAACAAAAAAACGGACTTTCCGTAATAGTTAAAATATTCAGTTAAAATTTTCTATTCAAAACAAAAAGTTCTTGTATTATATTGAGTATTGAAATAAACGAAAACAATCTATTGTTTTTATGGATTTTGTCAGTTAATTTTCAACAGTTGAAAATAAACTCAAAAATACAATTTTTTAAACGAAAAGTAAGTAGTCCTTTTTTTAACTGATTTTCAGTTGATTTAATGTGTATATTCAGTAGTCTTTACGGACAAAATATTGTGAGTGTACTTATATATAATCCAAAACGGAAAAAAAATTTCTGAGTCAGTTTCTATGTAACTGTATATAATTCCAAATATCGCAAAATATTTTACGAAAATAGTTTACAATTTTGGAAATCTATTTCCATTACAAATGACAAACCTTCCTCCAAAAATTTTTAGAAATGATTACCTATGAATCTGTTTTAGAACAGCTTCTTTTACCACCGGTTACATGGAACCGTTTCTAGAACATGTTCCTGGCAGTCAAATTGTAACGTTTCACTGTCTCAGAACCAGTTTTATATCCCAGCAAAAAATAGAGCTTACCAGAAGCGCTTCTAAAGCAAGTAAAGAAGGCATGATTTTTGTTCGCGATGTCCCACTTGGTATGTCTCTTTTAAAGCGCTTCTTTCATGTGCTCTTAGAAGCAGTAAATTCATGCCTTCGTAGGCAATAACATGCGCTTTTTTGTCTGTTGACAACATTAATGCTTCATGGTATGCATACTTTATTGCTTCATTTTAAGCATTATTCACTGCTTCAATGAAGGCATTCTGGGAAGCACGACAGAATGCCTTCCCTAATTACTTTATAGTATGCAAGGCGGTGAAGCGGCATTTTGGAAGCATACAAATGTAGTTACTGCTTACCAAATCCAGGTTATTTTTTGCTGGGATAACTGGTTCTATAACCGTTTATAAAGCAACTTGTTCTAGTTTGGAGGTAAGGAACCTATTGCAAATAGGACAAATTCCATATAAAAAGAATCGGTTGTAAATCAGAAATTATAAGCTATTATCATACAGTATAAGTTGTTCTGCAACCTGTTATTTGGATTTTACTGGGCCATTTTAATATTGACAAACATTTTTTTTAATGAAACTAAAATTAACAAGTTTTTTGATGTCCTAAAGAAATATAAATAAAATTTAAGTTATTTACAAATTTCAATCATACATTTTATGTTTTGCACCCGTTTTATGGAGATCAGATATATGTAACTGAATATCTTTCAATTTACATATATTTGTATTATTATGTATCTAATTGTATCTAATTATATCTTATTGTATCAATAACAATATAATTAAATTTTTTTATAATACGGGGACAAAACTCTGATAGAATTGCATAGTTTTTTTATTAAATTATATATATTTAAATATAATTAGATCAAAAGTGATACCATTTAATAGAATAGATCAAATTATATCCACTTATATTTTGCGGATCTCATCATAATATAATTTTATATACACTTTTACTGGGGTGTACATACTTAAAAAATGAACCTAAATTTCCATATATAGACAAATATTTTTATAAATTTTCGTATACTATTTTATATGGTCATCCATATACGTTCATACATTATATACTTTTTGTAATTTTTTAAAAAAAAAATTGTATTTAAAAAACGATTTTAATTAAAAAATAACATTATTATTTAAAAGTCATATTGCAATAGAAAAAAGAGGTTTCTAATGGCAAACATGTATATCATATATTTATGTCAGCACAGACATTCTGTTTATTGTAGCATCACATCACATTTATTGTAGCATCACACTGATAAAACGACATTTGAAACAACTTTAAAATAAAGTATAATAAAACATTGTGAACAATACTAATATTTTAAGTTTTTTAAACAGGATCTTACAGATACAAATACGAATTACTCAAAACTTATGGACTAATTTATCAGAAATAACAATTTTTCAAAAATGAAGAATTAAATTCAAATTTGAAACTGTTTATAATCGGTCTTTAAAATGGGTTTATAAAACTGATTGGATGCATCATTTTTATATGTTTCAAAATCTTTCCTGTCATATATATTCACCCATATACATATGTATTAGTCTTGGAGTATATGGAGTCACATTTACTTCCTTATATGCTCGTCAACGAGTCCTTTTTAAACAATTCCATGTACTTCTATATTTGCCCATATAGGGCATCTTTTGGCGAATATGATATAACATATAGTACTTCCATGTTTGTCCATTAGGGCTATCACTTTTTGCATTTTTTGCAAATACCAAAAATTATATGGCATAGCTGTGAAACAATATTTACAACCACGATCTACTTTTTCGCGGTCGTTAAAATAGCAATGCAGTTTTGATTAAAAATTATAAATATTTTTTAAATACAAGTTTGATGTAATTTTTATTAAAAATAAAAATTATGTTTTTTTCGACCTTTAATAGTGCAATGAAAATGATTCAAGTTCGAGGCCATACTCTATATTTCTTTATTAGGATATTGTCCTAACAAATAATCTATAGAGTTTTCTGTTTTCAAATTTATTATTTGACCCTTTCAGGAATGTGTTGATAGATCTATTTCGGGAATTTTCTAGGTTCCCATCATCAGAACACGTTTTGAAAGAGGTAACAATCCCATGTCAAACATCAAACATTCATATAAACTAGTTTACTCACTACATGAGAACTAATTAATATATGAGCTTGAAATTAAAGATTATAACCATTGATCAAAAAATAAATTGAAAACTTCTTTGTTATGTGCAAGGTCCACCTCTGGTGGATATTCAATACACGTTTTTTGTTTTTCTCTCCTTTTTATATTTTGTTTAGTTTATAAACAACACAGGGAAATAAACTAGACGGTACTTTGTCTTTTATACAAGTTTGATATAATTTTTATTAAAAATAAAAATTATGTTTTTCGGCCTTTAATTGTGCAATGAAAATGAAAATTATTTAAGTTCGAGGCCATACTCTATATTTCTTTATTAGGATATTGTCCTAACAAGTAATCTATAGAGTTTTCTGTTTTCAAATTTATTATTTGACCCTTTCAGGAATGTGTTGATAGATCTATTTCGGGAATTTTCTAAGTTCCCATCATCAGAACACGTTTTGAAAGCGGTAACAATCCCATGCCAAACATCAAACATTCATATAAACTAGTTTACTCACTACATGAGAACTAATATATGAGCTTGAAGTTAAAGATTATAACCATTGATCAAAAAATAAATTGAAAACTTCTTTGTTATGTGCAAGGTCCAACTCTGGTGGATATTCAATATACGTTTTTTGTTTTTCTCTCCTTTTTATATTTTGTTTAGTTTATAAACAACACAGGGGGAGTAAACTAGACGGTACTTTGTCTTTTATACAAGTTTGATATAATTTTTATTAAAAATAAAAATTATGTTTTTCGACCTTTAATTGTGCAATGAAAATGAAAATTATTCAAGTTCGAGGCCATACTCTATATTTCTTTATTAGGATATTGTGCTAACAAATAATCTATAGAGTGTTTGTTTTCAAATTTATTATTTGACCCTTTTAGGAATGTGTTGATAGATCTATTTCGGGAGTTTTCTAGGTTCACATCATCAGAACATGCTTTGAAAGCGGTATCAATCCCATGCAAAACATCAAGTATTCATATAAACTAGTTTCCTCACTAAATGAGAACTAATGTATATATGAGCTCGAAGTTAAAAATGGTCACCATTGATCAAAAAATAAATTAAAAACTTGTTTTTTGTGAGTCTACATTTGGTAAATATTCAATACACGTTTTTGTTTCTTTCCTTTTCCTTTTAATTTGTACATTTGGTTTTAAAACAAAATGTACAGGGGGAGTAGTAAACAAGACCATACTTTGTCTTTTATACAAGTTTGATATAATTTTATTAAAAATAAAAGTTATGTTTTTTTCGACCTTTAATTGTGCAATGAAAATGAAAATTATTCAAGTTCGAGGCCATACTCTATATTTCTTTATTAGGATATTGTCCTAACTAATAATCTATAGAGTTTCTGTTTTCAAATTTATTGTTTGACCCTTTTAGGAATGTGTTGATAGATCTATTTCGGGAGTTTTCTAGGTTCCCATCATCAGAACACGTTTTGACATGCTACATTTTACATAAAAAACCCCGAAGTTTTAGAAAAGCTGTTAAAGTTAAAGTTCTGCCTATTATGGAGGCTCTAGCTTTTCTAAAACTTAGGGCTCTGATGCGATCTTTAGCCAGATCGAAATACTAGTACCAACCTAGCTAATATGTTTGATGTGCTTTATTTTTGTAAATATACTGAGGTTGAAAGCTCGTTATAAATTGAAAATAACATAGATTTTTGTTGTGTTCAAATACTATCATCAATAAAAATATTTTTCTGCCATTCCAACAGACATACTAGTTGTGTTACACCCAGTATTAAAAATTAATTTTTAAATAAAAAAACGTTTTAGAAATTGGCTTCGGTGCGGAAGGTTTTGACCCGAATTGAATTAAAAACGATATATATTATCAGTGCGATATTGTCCATAAGGTGGTGCCCTGTAATTGTTACGCTATTAAAAAGTTATAAACCATATATACCTCCATACATGACCATATATGAGTCCTTTTTACCATACAAGTAACATGTATTTCCATATTTGTCAAACATATACATATGTCCATATATGAACATATTTGTATTATATCCTATTATCCCTAACCGACCATTAGCTAATATAGCTTTCTGTTCGTTGTTGCTAAAACGTACCAGAGCCTCTTTTGGGAATCAAAAAAACGAATATAAATAGCATGTACACTCACAATCGTCAAAATGAACGATTTTGTTTCATTTTAACTATCAAAAATTTCATTAAAAACAACAGATTTTTACTATCATTAAATTTTTGGTTCAAATAAATAATTTTTTGTAAAAAGAAAATTTTAAAAGAAAATAGTAACTGGTACCGAAAAACAGTATTTATGTGTAGTTTGTTTTTTATTTAATATAATAAATTAAAAAAATTTTTTTGTAGTTTAAAGGAATATACCTTAAAAAACATAGTTTATTCATTACTTTTAAATAAACTACAATCAGTTACTGTCAAAAGGTTGTTAGTGTATGAAATTATCCAAATTTTATTAAAGATGTAAAGATGTTTATAAATCACAATTTCAAGAGTACATTAAAGTAGAAAATAGTTTTAAATAATTGAAAAAAAGTGCAACCTCCCTACTTAAATAATCACCCAAATGAAATGAAATACAACTAAAACAAATAACCTCCTGAGTACATTTCTAGATTAAATCTGTTAAAAGAATTGCAGTTCATTTTGTTGTTTATGTTTGCATTCTTTGTTTCACTGTTTTACTGTATATTTCTGCTACAAAACGATAATAAAAAATCAACAACAAATCTGAAGGACGAGTTAACAAATACAACATACATGACAACATACCATACATACAGACATACTTTAACAAATACAAACTCAAAAAACTATGTTTTTTAGCATGTATGTAGACTAGGGTTATAACTTTTTTGTCGGCAAATTTTTTAGCAATCACTACTTGATGAGCAATACTATTGTATATTAATAATAAAAATCGAATGTTTTAGGCTATTCTAAAATAAAATCCTCCCACATGAAATGTAGTTTTTAAAAATCCATTTTTTACACTTTTATTTTTGACACTAGAATGGCCGGACCAGTAATTTTGATTGGTTTGGTACCGTTAATTAAAAACTACAAGTTTTTGTTCCAACTTATTAAACATATTATATTAAGACTTTTGTAGGATTAATTAAATTTACTTCGTTTCTGAGAATTTTTTTTTATAACATCCAAAATTACTGGTGTTTTTTAAAAATTCGTCAAATATACATTTTTTATCCGATCATTATGATATAATCTAGAAATCAAAACTGCATTTAAAGCATTTCGAAGTATTGTGCTGTTTATGCGATATTTGAAATATATAGTTGTTATGTGCTATATTTGATGAATTTTTAATTGCCCGGTGAAAAATCAATAATATGCATACATTTATTGACATGTATGAACTAATTCATGCTCATATATGCAGTCATTCGAGGTCATACATATCCTATGTGATAATACATGTGAATATTACCTCAAGTTACGTTAATGTACACATATGACCATGTATGGAAATGTATGGACACGGAACATATAAATTCCTGATATAAAAATATATGAATCATTTATGAACACATATGACTCATGTATTTGTATGCATGTGGACATGTATACTCATCTATGGATCCATATATGACGATTTTTAACAGGAATCCATACATGAGCACATACATATGCTTCATACATTTCCACATACTTCCATACATGATTAATATGTGTTCATAAATGATTCATATATGAACGTCTGAGCCAAAAACAGCATGTAGCTACATTTTGATCCAAATATCGCATTAACATCACAACACTTCGAAATGCACTTTTGAAGTACTGATTTACAGATTTTATTTTCTAAGTTTTTTTACACGGAGATTTTTTTACGTGTTTCAGCTTTTTTTGAAATTCGCTCTAGTTTGCGTTTTACCAAAAATTCATTATCGTGCAAAAACTATGTTTTAATCATATCAGTATCGATATAAACATTTTTCTTTGGGCAAATACATCATCTATGAGCGAAAATAATTTAGAATTTTGAAAATTTAGTGCAAATGTATTCTGTCTCTAGTTGTGAAAGACGTGGTAGAGAAGAATGAGCGTATTTTCTAAAAACCATAACTACATTGTAAATTTACAATTTTTCTGAATCAGACTGCGCAGTTTCTGGTATTGAACCTTCGTCAGTGACCCTGTCTTTTTTGAATAATGTAATATTTGTTATGTTTTTATTTGTTCGATTGCGTCTATACGAAATTTTCTGTGTAACCACTGACCGTGGTATAGATAAACTGATTTCTAATGCCACATGCACTCGCACTACACGTTAGACAGAACGCTTTAGCCCTCTGAGCTATCGTCAGGATGAGTTTTGTTGTGATTAAAACTAGTTTTATTCAATACACGGTGTTTTTGTTCTTGCATACATACTCTCAGAAGTACAACTCCAACAACACAACAGTTCTATTTTTAGAAACTTACCTCACTCTAATGTCCACTGTTTTCCCATATGTTGTAAGTGATGCCATATCTATGTTATATTCTTTGTATATTCGATAGATGGCGCTTACGTAGTTAGGGAAGAATTGCCAGAGAGAAAAGTTTGATTTTTGTTTGAGTTTGAATTTTAACGTCATTTTCAGACAATTGCAATTAATACTATAATTAATATGCAGTTTTATTTAATTTAATTGTGAAAGGCGTGGTAGAGAAGAATGAGTGTATTTTCTAAAAATCATAACTACATTGCAAATTTTCAATTTTTTCTGAATCAGACTGCGCAGTTTCGGGTATTGAACCTTCGTCAGTGACCCTGTTTTTTGAATTTTTTGAATAATGTAATAATGTAGCTGCTGTAAGGACTAAAAAAGGAGCTTAGGAGACAAAATCAATCCTGTGAAAATAAATTTGTTAAATTGAATACAGGGGGCTAGATATTATGATGATTCGGAGTTTGATATTTTAAATTGCAATGTTCAATGTGTCAATGAAAATTTTTGAGTTGATGTTAAAATTTTGGGTAGAATGTTACAGATTTCAAAACAAAAACGTCGCTTTTCCACAACTTAAACATATCGTAAGATACAATTAAATATACACTCAGTAAACTTCTGCTTTAAAAATATGTAATTGTATGGGTTGTAATACAGTTTTTTTATTTTATTTTATTTTTATTGTAAATGTAAAGCATTTGTAGAACAAATTAAATATTTTACTATAAATCATTAAAAAAAAAAACAAACCACATCAAATGACTGTTTTATGATTTTACATTTATTTTTTACAGTTGTTTTTTGTTATTTAAAAAGAGAGACTAACTAAACAAAAATAAATGTAAAGAGACTAACTAAACAAAAATAAATGTTTGTTTATTTTTTACTAACATAAATGGTTAATTTTTACTACAATTGTTAGAAATTGTTTGAACATTAAAAAATAAGTGCCAATGTTTGTTGAATTTACTGAAATGTAAGTCCTCCTTTATTTAAGTGAAATTTCATTTGCTTTTAACTACATTTGCAGTGGTCTTTACCTACATGTAAGTGTATATGCCGTTTTACGGAAAATTATAATGACAAGTAAAATTGTATCTTAATATACATTATGGCATACTAAACGATATTAAATTGTACAAAACTAAATCACAGTATAAAGATTATATAATATTATTTTTACTCGGGAATATGCGTTGTTTCTAAATTTCGTTAGCAAATTTGTTGATATATCAATAAATAGTTTCTAAGAGTATGATCAGATTTAAAAATATTGTATAGAGAATTCATACAAAATTCATAAAAAATGTAGTTCCTATTTTTAAAATGGATAATTTGAAAATTTAGCAATATTTTAAAAACGGGTCTACTTTTGAGCTTTATTTCCCGATTCAGAGAGCAATTTTATATGGAAAATAAATGCCGAGTATCGTGGAACGAACATTTTTTCAAAATTTGTAAACCAGTGTTATGTATCCCGTCGGAGTATTAACTTTGATTGTAAATAGTTCCACTAAAGTTCATTTAAGGCAATTATTTTTTTTTGATATGACCAATTGAAGTAATCTAGGGGTTTTTTATTTGCTTAATTTTTTTTTCGTTTATTTGACATTAGAAGATATTTAAAAAATTATTAAAAAACTATTTATCTTTTATTTAACCAGTCCCTTTTACCATACATTACACGGAACCGTATACTTTATATCAATTAATGTAAATAACACTCATAGGCCAGAGTGAGCTTTGAAAAAATTTATAAGCCTTAAAGAATCATATCAATCTAGAATGTGATCGAAATCTATGAAAATGAATAGTTCATCTATGTATCTATAAAGTTTTTAAGTTAAGAGAAACGATTGACAGGGTTAGGCAAACTATACTCAAAAACTAGGGCATGCAAAGTTTCAAGTTCAAAAGTCTTCACCTTAAAAAATTGATGGCCATTTAAAAGTAAAAATATTTAAAAAAAAAATGACTTGAAACTTGCAACAGTTTTTTGAGCTCATTTTATAAATTTTCCTCATATATTTTAGCTTTCAGATTGAAACTAATACAAAATGGAGTCACTAGACTTGGGAGATATATTCACTAAAAAAGTAAATTCCATATCGCTGCTTCGTGAAAAGTTGTATAGTGGTTTACAAGTGATTTAGATTTTGAAACTTTCACAGTTTTTTTTTTAATGAAATTTAGTTTTGAGAACAGTATCTAAAAAGAGGTGTAATTTTATTTAGTTTTGAGAACAGTATTTTAAAAAAGAGGTGTAATTTTATACAGTTTTCAAAATACGTCCTTACACACAATTTTTAATTTTGATTAATAAAAAGTATTTAATACAATTTCCCGCAAATTTATTTGTTTTACAATGTCCACTGGACATGTTCATAAATATACAAATTAGAGTTCGTCACGAAAATTTAATTTTGGGTATCATGACTTTTTTACGGTTTTTGCATTAAAAAAAAAAAATGGCGTAATTATGTAAACTCCTTCAACATGCGCGCGGTGACTAAAAACGCTGATTTAGGTTCCCTTTTAGTATATTGATGAAATTGTTTCATAAGTCGTTTGTTTTAAATTATTTATCATATTTATGAAGTTTTCATATATATGATGAAGAGTTTCATAGACGTTCATCATTTCATAAAAAAGTTTCATAAACTTTGTGAAAATAAATTTTTATTTTCTTGGAAATTATAGTGTAATTAAATTAAAGTTTTATTTTTCAAGTTTGATATAATTTTTTCATAATAAAAATTATGTTTTTACGACCTTTAATTGTGCAATGAAAATTATTTAAGTTCCAGGCCATACTCTATATATCTTTACTAGGATATTGTCCTAATAAATAATCTATAGAGTTTTTGCTTTCAAATTTATTAACTGACCACTTTCAGGAATGTGTTGATAGATCTATTTCGGGAATTTCCAGGTTCCCATCATCAGAATACGCTTTGAAAGAAGGGACAATCAAATGCAAAACATCAAACATTCATATAACCTAGTTTTCCCACTAAATCAGAACTAATATATGAGCTTGAAGTTAAAGATTACCAAAACCATTTTGTTTTTATTCTAATTTTTATTTTTACACTTGTTTTGTTTTATTTAAAACAAGATATAAATGGAAAGTAAACTACGACCGTACTCTGTCTTTTTTACAAGTTTGATATAATTTTTATTAAAAATATAAATTATGTTTTTTCATACTTTAATTGTGCAATGAACGAACAAGTTTTCAACTTATTTTTGATCACTGGTGTCAATCGTTAACTTCATCAAGCTCATATATTAAATTATATCAAACTTGTAAAAAAGGCAGAGTACGGTCTTAGGTTACTATCCCCTGTGCATCGTGTTTTAAATAAAACAAAATAAGTGTAAAAATAAAAAAAGGAGAATAAAACAAAATAAGTGTAAAAATAAAAAAAGGAGAATAAAACAAAAAAAAAATCGCAGATTAGTTTTTAGAAAATGTTGTACACATACAACATGGTGGTCAAACGGACTACAAAATGTGCACTTTTTTGATGTAGGAAAGCAATATTTTAATAGTTTCATTTACAAAGAAATATACGTATAATATTACCAGATGTTTGAACTGATACCTACAAGGGAGGTATCCCGACGCGGACCCTTACGTCTTTATGCATTTTGAATATATAATAGAGAGAAATATATCGTGTTTTATTTAACTGCCGAATCTCATGTTTAGGGGTTACTAAGTTTGGTAAAAATTACACGTTTTTCGTTTTTTTCGGCCTATTGATTTTTGTATTAAAGTAACCATAGACAAGTTTGGTATAACATTAAAGCTTGTTAGAAGCATTCGCTATTTTATAAAATACGACTAAAGTTTTTCAAGTATTTTTGATATTAAAATACTGGTTTTAACTAACATTAAAACTAGAGCTTTATTAAGGAATTATAGACAAATTAAGCTTAAAATAATGCATATAATTCATTCGAAGAGGTGTCTGAACTTTTTCCAATATTCGTAATTGTTTATTTATTATATGTTAAATAATTTGAAAATGTGACTACTATGAGTCCACGATTTGACATTATGTGTATCATAATTTTTGTTTTCTATAGTAAATAATCCCTGTGTACAAATAAATTTAGATTGGTAGTTCTGGTTCCGCTTCAGAGTCCTACACTTAGGAAATTATGTTGGTAAAGACGACTGCAATTGTAGTCAAAAACAAATGAAATTTCATTTAAAAAAAGGACGACTTACATTTCATTAAATTCAACTAACATTGTCATTTGTTTTTTAATGTTCAAATAATGACTAACAATTGTAGTAAAAATGAACCACATGGTAGTAAAAAATAAACCAAAAATTTTTTTTTTTATTTTTTTAAATAACAAAAAACAACTGTAAAAAATGAATGTAAAATCATAAAACAGTCATTAGATGTGAGTTGTTTTTTTAAATGAACTACAATGTTAGTTAAAAATTTTATTTGTTCTACAAATGACTTACATTTACATTAAAAATAATGAAACTGTATTACAACCCAAACAACTACACATTTTTAAAGCAGAAGTTCCCTGAGTGTAGTCATTTTAATCGAAGTCAATAATTTCATTTCTTTATCTTACTGTTCATATTCTTTGTCGGTCCATAATGAGATTAAATGCACCAAATAAACGAATGAATGTAAAAGAATACAGATTTGCACTGCAAAAAAAGCAATTTAATAACAAAAATAAAAGTTACAAAACACCCCGTTAATGCACCATGTTGTGTACGTACAACAGGTAAATTAAATCCTCCAAATACGATCTGAGTAACATATTTCACTTCTTTGTAAAATAATGTAATCGGAAAAAAATAGTCGGTAAATTATTTAAATGTTTTCATAAAAAGCTAAGATTTTATATATTTACAAAATTTACACAAATAAATTTTATTGACTTCAGCGAAGACTTTTTAACCATGTTCAAGAAGAAAACTTTTGAAATCCTTTGTAAGTGCTTCGTTTTCAAATTATGAAATGAGAAATTTTCTCAAATAAAAATGAGACATTTGGTCCCAAAAACTGTTGTTGTAGACATACAACCAATGCATGTAAAGGTTAAAGGCTGAAACATAATTTGCTTAAGTGAATTAAGTCAGATGTTGGTATGAAATGGAAATTTTTAAATACAATTATTTAGTTTTAAAAAATTTTTATTTTCATTTCATCCACACCTGAATTAATTCACTTAATCCAATTATGTTTCAACCCTTAGACTTTTTAAAACTCAAAACCTATCAGAAAGTATTTGAAATTCTGAAACACCAATTAAATACTATTTGATGTGTTTTAATTTTTAATAGATTTTTTAAACATAATTTGAAACTTTTATGAAACATTTAATAATATTTGTGAAACATTTCATACAAATTTATAAAACTTTCATACAAATTTATGAAACTCCTTTTTATGAAATATTAAATAAAATGAATGAATCATTTCATAAAAAATTATGAAAATGCTTTATCATATTTATGAAATATTTCGTAAATATGAAGAAGTCAATTCGCCCTCTTATAAAACATTTACATCATATTTATGAAGTGTTGTATGGGACGAAAATCAATGAAGTCATACAATTTATGAAGTTTTTCATAAATATGATGAAGCTTTACCCCTGAGTGTAGGCTAGGTAAAATTTGATATATTCAAAAAAAAAAAAAAAACAGAGTTATAACCCTATTGTAGGTTGTTATTTACACTCAAACAAATACTCAGGGAAGACTACAGTTTTGTATAAATATTCATGTGTACATTTCTGCTGTTTTTGTTATTTTTTCTCCCCGTTTGTATACAAACATAGAATGAAAATAACTACCAATAATTACAAACATAATGTAAATGGGGGCCAAAATTGGGAGCTGTTTTGTATTTAAAATTATTTCTGAAATTTAATCAAATAGAATAAAACAAGATCAAAAATGTTACTTCCTATCACAATTTCTTAAAAATAACAAAACAAATCTATTTATTAAACACACTAATTTATTAAATATAATAAATTACAATAGTGTTTTAAATCTACGTATTTAGAAACAATATTATATTGCGTTTAATTACGTTAATATTTGTGGAAAAATCTATTAAATTATAAAATTTATTAAAGTCGTCGCATAATCTTCTAAATGGATCAGCATTAGCATAGTTTAAGCGAAAGTAATCAATATATAATGGACTGAAGTAACGTGTTGGACGTTGAGGAACGTTAAATGTAAAATTGTTCACCAGAAATTCAGAGCAAACGTCGCCATTTATCAGCTTGATTAAGAATGTTATATTTAGCATTTTTCTGCGGCTAATTAATGAAGGTAATTCAATTTGTGCTAACCTTGATTTATATGAAGGAAGATTAGTAGGATCATGTTATCATATAAGAAACATTTATTAATATTTGACTATGCATGACAACATATATATAATCACCAGAGCAGACAAATATGCTTTTGTTTTGCCATTTTCACTCCTATTTGCTTTTTTTTAGCCATTTTTAATTTTTGGGCTTAAAAACAGCTTTTTCAGACATTCTTAGCTTTAAATGCTTTGTTAACCCATTCCTGCCTATTGGGTATTTAAATACCCAAAAAGGAGCCATCTTAAAAAAATTATAGCTAAAGCCAGGTAAGAGTTGCATCAAATTGATTTTTACAGGTAGGTGGAGAAAGGATTAAAATACTTTAGGAAAATGTTGGTGTAAAATTGGGGGTTGGTAATTATCTGATCAATTGTCTGCAAATTTACATATTCTGAAAAACTGAAAGAAAGAATTGAAATTGCCTCTGAAAAATTGGAGAAGCGACACATCGAAAAACTTTATTGTTGGCTTATAGTGTTAGGTATTCTTTAAAGTGCAAAAAATTTGTATCTGGGTAGGAGCACTCACTTGGGCTACAGGTATGATTTCATGACATGACCATTAAAATACGTATTTCACAGTTTTATGAAGTACCTTTGCTTGAAATATCGATTATTTTTAAGTAAAAATGAAGAGTTTTACATGAAAGAGCATAACAAAATAATTTAATTAAAAAACCACAAAGGAATTATTTTATATCAGTGGTTAATTCATAAGTCCCAAGTATTTGAAATCGAAAAGAAAATTATATCAAATAACTTCCATAACCTTAAGTAAAGTATGTGTGAAATTTCATCGATATTGGACAATGGAATCGGGGGTCAGGCATTAATGGGTTAATAAAAGTTTTTTACTTTTTTCATAAAGTTTAGTTTTTTTTTATCTTTTTGTAGTTTTGCTATTTTTTTTGTTGCCTTTTTTACAATATTTGTTTTTGCTCATATTTTGACATTTTCTGTATTCTCTGATAATCTGCTATGTTTTAAGACGAAAAACATAAGACCACACTCGGGTTTAACTTTTTTTTTTACAAAAAAAAAAAAAGGCTTTAGAACATAATTACCCAGGCAGAAAAATACAATCGGCACAGAGTTGGCAAAGTATCGGCGACGGTCGCAAATGTGTTGGCAGAGCGTGGGCTTAACAATATTGACAGTATTGTCCTGTTACCCGATTAATAACAGTGGCCAACCGTTGGTTTGAGCGAACTTGCCACCGTTGGCATAATGTTGGTTATTCAAAAAATTTTGTGATTTCAAAATATCTTAAATTTAATTAATTATGTATATAAAAAAGCATTTAAAAAGCAGCAATACAGTTCGGTGGTAGTCTGTTACATCATTTATAAATGTGTGAAATATATTAAAATATAAAAAAAGTATGAGTCTAATTGGTTGTAATATTGGCAACGAATATTGTTGGTGGTACTGCTTTACAAACAAAATAATGTTTTTGTGGTACAATTATAGTTGTACCTTTGGTAATTTTTAACACGATGGGTTTTACCAAAATAGCAGTGGATTGCCAGTACTATTTTTTTGTGCGGTTATCAAGAGGGAATCTTTACTATGGTTGTCATTTATTCTGGTTTTTATTTTGTTCGACTAAACGATCAAATAATTTTTGATCGAACGATCAAACAATTGATTCTTAAAAATTATTCGATCGAACGAATAACGAATAAAATAATTTAAAAAATACATAAATTATTAAAGTATTTCACATTATCATCTCAAAATTTTATGAATTTTGGCATCAATTTGAATATACAAACATTTACCAAACAATACCAATTCTAATATGCAAACATTTTTGACTATAGTAATGCCATAACCATAAGCCATTTTGGCATTGATATATCGTGATGAAGTATGGAATTCACAATTTTAGTGATATCGTTGTAAAATAGCTATATTTTAATAGTTTTGTATAGTTTAAACTTCTAAAATAATGATACATTTCAACGATAGCACTGTAGCTGTGAGTTCCTTTATATTGTTTATTTGAAAGTGAAATCATGCATCTTTATCCATTATTAAAGAATTACAGATCTTGGAAACGTTTAATAAAAGTATAAAAATTTTAGTTATTTTTTCAATACAGTTTAGATTTTATTATGACTACTACTATTTTATATACAAATTTTCTTAATACTAAAATTGAAGAGCCATCAAAAACTTTCAAGTGCTTTAGATTTTTTGGTGCAAAGAAATGCGTGGTTTCCAAAATAATCGCGGTTTTCTTTTTAAGTTCTAATATATGACAAACAAAAGTTGTTAAATATATTTTTATATTTTTTGGTTTTGTATTATATAAATTAAGGTGGGGCGTTTCAGAAAAAAAGGTTAGTTACCCCTGAAAAAAAAACTTTGGCATTTTCTATTAATATTCTCGAAATATTTCGTGTTTTGCGTTAACCGTTAGTTTAAAAAGCTCTACCTTCTAGATTTTTCGTTGCAAGAAACTCTATACAAAAGGGGTCTAAAATGGAAGAACTTTTGAAGACAAAGTTGTTGCAAAAAATATATTCCATTATTTTTGGAATCCTCATAAAAATTTCAAAGTTTATTTTGAGAGGGCCACTAAAAAAATGTTTGCGATTCACCCCACTTTAATATGCATATATTGTGAAATGTGATAAATACAACTACTTATATAAATTGATATAACTTTAATTAAAAAATTTTAATATTAGTTTGTTATAATTTTTATTAAAAATAAAAATTATGTTTTTTCGACCTTTAATTGTGCAATGAAAATGAAAATTATTCAAGTTCGAGGCCATACTCTATATTTCTTCATTAGGATATTGTCCTAACAAATAATCTATAGAGTTTTTTTGTTTTCAAATTTATTATTTGACCCTTCAAGGAATGTGTTGATAGATCTATTTCGGGAATTTTCTAGGTTCCCATCATCAGAACACGTTTTGAAAGCGGTAAAAATCCCATGTCAAACATCAAACATACATATGAACTAGTTTACTCACTACATGAGAACTAATATACATATGAGTTTGAAGTTAAAGATTATAACCATTGATCAAAAAATACTCTATAGATTATGTGTTAGGACAATATCCTAATGAAGAAATATAGAGTATGGCCTCGAACTTGAATAATTTTCATTTTCATTGCACAATTAAAGGTCGAAAAAACATAATTTTTATTTTTAATAAAAATTATAACAAACTTGTAAAAAAGGCAGAGTACCGCCAAGTTTACTTCCCCTGTTTTGCTTACAATGTAAACAAAATATAAAAAGAAGAGAGAAACAAAAAAACGTGTATTGAATATCCACCAGAGGTGGATCTTACACATCAAACAAGTTTTCAATTTATTTTTTGATCAATGGTTATAATCTTTAACTTCAAACTCATATGTATATTAGTTCTCATGTAGTGAGTAAACTAGTTCATATGTATGTTTGATGTTTGACATGGGATTTTTACCGCTTTCAAAACGTGTTCTGATGATGGGAACCTAGAAAATTCCCGAAATAGATCTATCAACACATTCCTGAAAGGGTCAAATAATAAATTTGAAAACAAAAAAACTCTATAGATTATTTGTTAGGACAATATCCTAATGAAGAAATATAGAGTATGGCCTCGAACTTGAATAATTTTCATTTTCATTGCACAATTAAAGGTCGAAAAAACATAATTTTTATTTTTAATAAAAATTATAACAAACTTGTAAAAAAGGCAGAGTACCGCCAAGTTTACTTCCCCTGTTTTGCTTACAATGTAAACAAAATATAAAAAGAAGAGAGAAACAAAAAAACGTGTATTGAATATCCACCAGAGGTGGATCTTACACATCAAACAAGTTTTCAATTTATTTTTTGATCAATGGTTGTAATCTTTAACTTCAAACTCATATGTATATTAGTTCTCATGTAGTGAGTAAACTAGTTCATATGTATGTTTGATGTTTGACATGGGATTTTTACCGCTTTCAAAACGTGTTCTGATGATGGGAACCTAGAAAATTCCCGAAATAGATCTATCAACACATTCCTGAAAGGGTCAAATAATAAATTTGAAAACAAAAAAACTCTATAGATTATTTGTTAGGACAATATCCTAATGAAGAAATATAGAGTATGGCCTCGAACTTGAATAATTTTCATTTTCATTGCACAATTAAAGGTCGAAAAAACATAATTTTTATTTTTAATAAAAATTATAACAAACTTGTAAAAAAGGCAGAGTACCGCCAAGTTTACTTCCCCTGTTTTGCTTACAATGTAAACAAAATATAAAAAGAAGAGAGAAACAAAAAAACGTGTATTGAATATCCACCAGAGGTGGATCTTACACATCAAACAAGTTTTCAATTTATTTTTTGATCAATGGTTATAATCTTTAACTTCAAACTCATATGTATATTAGTTCTCATGTAGTGAGTAAACTAGTTCATATGTATGTTTGATGTTTGACATGGGATTTTTACCGCTTTCAAAACGTGTTCTGATGATGGGAACCTAGAAAATTCCCGAAATAGATCTATCAACACATTCCTGAAAGGGTCAAATAATAAATTTGAAAACAAAAAAACTCTATAGATTATTTGTTAGGACAATATCCTAATGAAGAAATATAGAGTATGGCCTCGAACTTGAATAATTTTCATTTTCAAATTTTAATATTTTTAATTTGCTTTAACCCATTAATGCCCATTGGCAACTTAAGTTGCCAGCAGAGTTGTTACAATTGCTCTGAAAAAAAGTGAGTGTTCAAAAAGTTTGTCTCAAAAAAAAAAAAAAAACGTCTGGGCATTAATGGGTTAAAGTTAAAACCTTCATAATTTTTGAGCCGTTAAATGTAAATGATTAACTAGATTTTTAGAGCGAGAAAAACTACTCGTCGGTGGTTATTTATGTGTCAATTGAACAAAGTATTTTAAATTGTTAAATTTCTCTATATGAAAAACTTTTTACTTCGTGTCGTAGTGAGTTTCAAACCCGCATCCATACATTAGGCTTTACTCGTAGCATCACCTCTTGGCGAGTTGAACTACGGTCGACGTAGCTATGAGCGTGGCTAAGTGAAGTTTTTGATTAACGAAGGGATTTATCATGCTTGAATATCGGATAAAACATACACACAACGTAATTCATGTCATTCAAAAAAAAATTTGAAAATATGTTGCTTTAATTAGAGTTGTTAAACGCGGTTTTCGAATTATTCGAAAAAGCGTTTTTTTTTTCTATTTGTTGGTTTATTAAAACCAGGTTTTGGAAAGCGGTGGTTTTCGAGTTATTCGAGAAACAAGTTTGTTTATCTCGAATAATTTGGCTTTTTCAAATATTTTTCAATCTGAAAATTTTAGAGAAATTAAATTTTTTCTCTCAATTAAAAATGTTAGCTAGTATAAAATCCTGACAAGACAAATTAGATTTGTTACTTTTTTTTTTTAAATATTTTTAATGATTTGTGCCTTTTTGGATTTTCCGATTTTGGGCTTAAAAAAGGCATTTTTGATTTTTTTTTGAGTTTTTAATGGCTTTTTAAAGATTTTCTGTTTTAAAATGACTTTTTTCAAAAACCTCATATTTTTTTTTTAGTTTTTTACTTTAGTTTTTTTTTGCAATATTTGCTTCATATACAAACAATTTAGCTTCTTTGTCTTCTCTGATAATAACTTTGAAGGCTATACAAGGTTTAGCTTACAAATAGGATTTCTAGAGAGCACCCACCAATTCCGAAGAAAGAGATTGAGCCGTTCGATTTTTATTTTTTATTGTTACATTTCCACATTTAATACACGTCGGCGGGCGTTCCTCCATTTTAGCCAAATATAGTTTTACTATTTTAAATTTATTCAAAATAAGTTTAGACAAAAAGGTCTTAAATTAGCACTGTCTTGAAAACTTAAATAAGTTTGTTGTATTTTTTCTTCTTACGATGTAATTTTTTAAATTTGCAACGACCGAACTTTAACTTCTCACAAGACTCCTTTCATTTCTAAAATAACTAAAAAGGCAATTTAAAAAGAAGATCTGTTTGGTTTTAAACATTCAACATTTAATTTTGACCCGTGGCGATGTCTTAACATAAACACAAGTTGGCTAGTCTGTACGTAAAAATCATACGTCAATCTGTCAACATTGTGAAAAAGAGACGAGGAGATTAGAAGATAGACAAAAACCTAAAAATAGAATGTTTGTGTGTGTTATTACTTCTGAGTAATATACAATATCAGAAAGCTGCACGGGAAAGAAAACTGAAAGTTAGTTATATTGCATTTAAGGCCATACTTGGCTGTGTTGGTTAAGCAGTTGGGCCTTGTTGGTATTGTTACGTTTGTAATGTAAGCAGGTTCGATTGTTACAGCAGACATTTTGATGAAATTTTTTTTTATCATATAGAGATAATTTGAAAATGATAATACACAAACAAATAATACAATTTAAATTACAAAATCATTTGTTTTTCTTCTTAAACTCAACATTTCTTACAATTTTTTCGTAATTTTAAAAATTTATACAATAAATTTTATATTTCATCTATTCAAACGATTTTAAGAAACCAAAGAAACCAGGTTTTAATTTCAAACCCCAAAAACCGGTTTTAGAAAAATTCGGCTTATTTTATTTATTTTAAAACTGAGTTTTTAAATGGGTCGAATATTTGACAACTCTAGCCTAAATGTGTCCAAAATTTTCGAAATTCCGCATATATTCATTCTAGTAAACTTTCTCGTTGTGCCAAATTAAGTTTAGCTCTGTTAGTCTTATCCATACAATCTCATACATTCATATACTCAGCATATGATACCCTTTGGCAATTTGACATACTGCAGCAGTTAGCTGCAGTAGCAAGTGTAAAATGCATTGACTCATTTCATTCACTTTAGCCATCCATTTCATTCCAAACATACTTCCCATCCATATATTCATTATAATCTTGTGCTGTCGTTTACGGAAAGAATATTTTTACAGCTTTTTATTTTGCACAAACATTCACACGTTTTCGTACAAATAAAAAATGGTACAAAATAAAACGGATTTCCTTTTTTGCCGCCATTCAAGTACTTTTCCCCCCCACTTTCAGTTTACATAAATCTTGTGTTTTAATGTGCTTTTTTTAAATCTTGGCTAAAAAACATTATTTTGGTATAACAAAACAAAGCATAGTGAAAATAACTTAGATTCATTTACCCAATGCTGGAAGCACAATTGCATTCACTTTCATTGTGAAAACAAAAACCCGAGAATAAAATGTAAAGTAAGGTTAACTATAAAATAATGAAAGTTATAAGGTTGGATTTAACACCACAAATATAAGGGGCATAAACAAAATCTTTTCCATTGAATAGCAACACAAAATCTGAGGTAATTTAAAAAGTTGCAAAATTATTTTGAAATGGATTAGAATGTAGTAAGAATAAGTTATATTTTCAATTTAACATAAGGGAGTTTATTACGAAAAGGGTCATGAAATATGAATGTTTTGTTCAAAAAGGGAGAATATTGATTGATAATACAGTGCTCAAATAACAGACAATTTACATTTTTTGTAGTTTTTAGAATTTAATGCATTTTTACCAAAAGCAACAATAAATTTACAATAAGGATATTCACATATGAATTTTAGGATGCAAATAAAATTTAAGGGTTAGTTTTTGAGAGTGATACAAATTCAATGCCCAAATTTCGTAAATTTAAAAAATAAAGTCCGTTTCATATTTATAAGCCATATATGAAATTATAATTTGCAGCTCTATAAAATTTCACTAATCAAGTTACCTTGAAATTTTTAATTGGGTATGAATTGGCAGAATGTTAGTTATCAAAATATTTATTTGGTTTGAATCAATTGTACATGTTTGTTAGCAATATTGAGTATTTTCTGAAGTCCCTTTTTCCTCGAATTTCATAATTATAACTAGTGTCCGACCGAGTACTCGGCTTCGGCTTCGGAGTTCGGCCAAAAAGTGAAGTTCGGCCAAGTTCGGTGTTCGGCCAAATTTTGGCCGAATTTATATTTATAAAAAGCATAAATAAATAACAACTGTGGGTTTATTTACTTTTCAGAATTTACAAAAAAACTACATAAAAAATACAACGTTGAATATGATAGAATATCCAAAAAAAAAAAACAACGATATTTAAATATCAATGTGTGTGAAAAAATTTCAAAAAGCCAAGAGTTTTAAAAAAAAAAATTCCAGAAATATACCTACAAGACTTATAAGCAAATAATAAAATTTAATGCGATATAATAAATTAAAAACAAAAAAAAAAATAAAAAATTCAAGTGGTTAGTAATCCTAAAAAGAGAATAATAGGTTCATCAATTTGGGATAGACATAGTAGCAGAACCAAACGAAAATTTTATTGAAAAAGAAATTAAAATGTTTATTACGGAGCCTTTCAGTCCCAGAAATATAAATATATTTGAGTATTGGAATTCAAGTCCATTTACAAATTTAAAAGCTGCAGCAATGAAATATTTATCAGCCCCACCAACAAGTGTAGCTAGCGAACATCTTTTAGCGAAGCCGGACAGCTGTATTCTAATAGACGAAGCAATTCACATGGTGTGAATGCGGAAAAATTGCTTTTATGTCATTACAATATCAAACTTTTTAATTTTAAATATTAAATATTAAGTATTAAAAAAATAAACCTATAAATTTGTATTTTGTTTATGTTTTATAACTTTTTGGTTTAAATTTATTGATCTAAAAAAACAATTTATATTTTTTTTTATTAAAACAAAAAGTACGCGGCTTCGGCCTCGGCAGAACATTGATATTATGGCCGAAGTTCGGCTTCGGCTTCCGCCGAAAAAAATGAGTTCGGTCGGACACTAATTATAACCCAGGTAAGGTAATTTTTTTTGGTTTTTCAAAAGAATTTTTAGCGACTTTTTCTATATTTTTTTATTTTTTTGCGTTTAACTCAGGGGATGCCCCCTAAAAATGCAGTGCATTGTTTGATATCAGTAAAATAGGTTATGAGGAGGAGGAAAGAGGGAGTAGTGTTTGTGACTTTAATTTGTCAACATGATAATTCTCAGGCAAGACCTCTGCTGGAAGTTTATTCCACATACGGCAAGTTCGACTGATAACCGAATTTGCCCTGTAATGCGCTGTGCGATTAACTGGGCAATCAACAACAAACGAATGTGATCTACTAGATAAGCGGGTGTTGCGAACGAAAACCCGTGCCCTGGGGATAAGTTCACTTATCTCGGTAGAACACCTCCCATAATAGTACCGATAGAATAGTATTACACAGCCCACATGCCGTCTATGCTCCAATGAGTCAATGGAGTCGGATATAATTCTGTCATTGATAAGCGACAACGCACCATCGAAATTGGAAAATTGGGACAAGACGGAAATAAATGTAAAAAATCTCATTTTAGGAAATTTTTGTTTAGAATCTTTGGGAATTGTGGGATTTCTTTTAGTATTACATATTTTTTACGTTTTAATAAAAACTATAACAAAGTACAGCTTAGTATTGAATTTTATTACAATACGTTTATTAGAAACTTTTCTATTGGCATATAAATGTTTTAACATTTTAACAAAAATTTCGGAAAATAATTTTTGACAGATTCCGAAAATTGTATCCGATTTTGTTAAAACTTGGCACATAAAATTTAAAAATCTGATTCCGTGAAGATACGCCAAATTTGGAGAAAATTGGATTTTTGGAATTAAATAAAAAACTTTTAATCTGTTACTGTCTATTATTAAAACATTTTTATAATGTTTCCCTGTGATTTACTTTTCTTCTCTTCTATGTCAGCGAATATCATCATTAAGTTAATACTACCCATGTAAAAAAATATTTTGAGATTCAATTGTATATATTTGTATACAATTGCATATATAGACTAATATGTAATTATATATTTTTACATATATTGCACAATATGAAGTGTAATATAAAGAAAGATATAAATATATATTTCAGATATAATTTTAAATGATTTTATATGAATGTATATTTTGCCATATACATCATTATAAATAACTGTATTAATTAATATGTAAATAATTCAAAACTTTTTTACTTGGGTATAACTTTTTCTACTACTACATATTTAATATATTTTTTAAAAACAATGTAAAACTTTTAAATTGTACTTAAATACCATTTGAAATCCAAATATTTTCTAGTAAATTATGTTTTTATACAATACATACCATTTCTATGCAAATTTTTTAGTTTTTTTTTTTTTTTTTTGTTATTTTTAGTGTTTGTAAAAAATTGTTGAAAAATGATTTTTAAGTGCTTCTATATCTAAGGGGTATAAATTGTAGAAAACAAGTATTATCCTTTAATAACAAGTTAAACAAACAGTAGGTTGACAAAAAATTTGAGTTTTTTTTTAGAAAAAAACTCTATTACACTTTATTATGCTCTTAATATGAATTTGAAAGACCAAAGGTCTTATTTTGGCCTATCTATCGTGGGCTTAGAGTTAGTTATAAAGTTACATATACCTGCTTAAAAAAAAATGTATAAGGAACTTTATGTAGCCATGTCAATTTTTATGTGACGATATATGTAATCCTATTAAATTTTATCCGAAATAGGGGCCCTTAAAATTGTATCTGTTTATATGGGTTTAATTCTAAGCTGATGCAATTAGACAAATAATTTGTATTATATTGTATCATTTTTGTATATAATTGCATCAGTGTCTATCTAAACTGAAACAAATAGATATAATTATATAAAAACTAAATATTATTGTATCCGGATTTTGACCTGTTATAAATATATATGATTTTGTGTAAACTGATACATCTATATATAATTATATCAGCTTTTTAGTCTGATAAAATTGCACTAAATGCTACATTTTTGTATATCATTGTATGAAAATCTACACAATTTCATACAAATTTATCACCATTATCCTATCATATCCGTTAAGTCCATAAAAAAATATTAAGAAACATATTACTTCCTTGCGGGTTTCAAAAAAGTTAATGAATAAATCTTTTTTAAGTTTTAATGTGTACATTAGGGGTTCCCAAGAGTGTAGTGTTCAAATGAGTACTAACCATTTGATTATGGGTAAAAATAAAATAATAAAAAATTGAGAATACTTATATAATAGTCATAGTTCGCTTCGCGTATTTTTAAAATGTTTGTATATATCGCTCATTTACTTCAAGAACGTCACAACTCAAAAAACACGATTTTTGAGTTAATGACTCAGAATTATTCGTTATATCACGTTTCATATTGTATAAAAAATTCGTAATGATATCTTGTACACTCACCTCTTGAGAGAAATTATATCTTTATTTTTTTCTTCAAGGTGGGAGTAAATTGAAAACTTTAAACTCGTTTACTACAAAATAAAAATTTTTCAGTTATGACGTAAATGAGCGATATATTTATTTTTGGGAATATATTTATAAAATAAATATATTTCCAAATCTTTCAATTTAAACTACATCTTTCAATTTAAAACAAGTAATAAATAAAAACACTTGTTTCAAATCAAATGATACTGTGGTGGACCAAAATTTATCTATTGAAATTTTATAAATGTTTTTCCCATAATATGCTCAGCACTGCCAACTTGTAAACTCTTATTTGTCCAAAAACTTTAAAAATTCACTAAATTAAAAAAAAAATTTGGTTTGTAATCAGAGCTCAATAATGCCTATCGTTTGAGTACTCGGCGAAATTCGCAAAATTTTTAAATTCTACTATACGATCATCAGACTTTAAATGCTGCAGTATATTGTTTTATCCAAAAGAAGATCTACATTTTTTTTGTATGGAACTATATATAACTATGAATAAGATATCAGTTTATCCAAAATTAAATACATTTTGTTTTTAATATTACACTATATATTATTATATATAATTTTGCTTTGTGTTATATCTCATTATACATGTATTTGTCGATAATTAGATTAACCATATATAACTGTATATGTCATGTACGATTATATATTGGTCGATATTTAATAAGGTGTAATTATATGTGGCATCATATTACAAATCTTAAAGGCAAATGTTGTTTTTTATATACAAACATACATAAACATATTTATTTAGATATAAAAAATATGCAATATCATCAAATTAGCTCACACAGCACACATAATTTGTTTAAAGTTAATTTTTAATTTTAAATGTTCTAAAAAAATATATATTGGTGAAATATACATATATAACAGACAATGTTGCCGGTGTTTCTGTTAACTGGCATAATATTTTTATTTTGAATTTTAACACTTTGACGACCACAGGCAAAGTATGCCTAAACTTTTTTGTCATTTATAATTGTTCGCGTAAAATTTAGAGCAAATATGTCCGAAGGTAATTTGTAAGGGATGGTTGTGGAAACAAAATGTAGAGGGCGGTAAATCTCAAACTGGCCCCACTTACCCGTTAGAAGTCATCAAAGTTGGTAAAAAATAATCCTTTATTTAAGGGGCGAAGTTAACAAATTTTGACAAGCGATACTTAATAACAGTATAATTAGTATGGTAGAAGGGGTGGAGTGCATTTAAAAGAGAAATTAACATGTTCTTTTCCATAATTTGTGCAGTTATTTACCATAATTCATGTCACTAAATTTTAGACTTGTACTTCACACGTGGTCGAGGATAGCCATGTTTTTGTGTTTTTTTTTTTTCATATTAAAACAAAATACAAAATATTAATTCGTTACTTTGTTTACATGTGTTGCCGGGCCAGACGTAGTGTTCGGTCCACAAATTCAAAGAAAAAAAATATATTTTTTCGTTGCTGCAATTACGCCTAATTAATATGAATTTTTATGATTATTTAATATCAAATATAAGTTTTCCACCAGAACTGTTATATTTATAGCTGACAAATGAACAACATCAAAGTTAAATATACTCGTAATAAAAATAATGTATGTTTTAAACATAAAAATTAAAGTTAAAATGTGTAACATTTTAGATAAAAAAGTATTTTTCCAAAAAAGTGTTGGTTGAATAATAACAGCGCTTTGAAAAAAAGTGGCGAATGCTCTTTTTTCTTCCCTACATTGTATTCAAGATTTTAAAATAATATAAACATTAAAATTAGAAATAACTTGCCAACGCTTGGAAAACAAAAAAAAAAATTAATCTTAAAAAAGATTTTTCTAGAAACAAAGAAATGAATTTTATATAAAAAATATCAAAAAGTAAAAAAAAAAATCACTTATACTTGATAATATTTTAAAAATTATTTGTAGTTTATTCAGAAATTTGAAAAAACTAGATTTTTTGTAAAATTTAAATTTGTGAATATTTCAAAAAGGGTGGCTAATATTAAAACTTGGTGTTCACAGTCGTGATTTGCATTCTAAAATCTATTAGAATTAATAAGCCACAAACCGGTGTATTTTTAGTGGTATTTGTGTAAATGTACAGAATTTGGCTTTCAACAGGTTTTGCATAATTTTTTGCAAATTGGCTATTTTATTTTAATAGATCTAAATTTAATCAAAATTTTTATTTCAAAAATCTTTAACCCTAAGTGGCTGGCAGACAAAAAAGCGCATTAAGCTTGATTAAAATTGTGAACCCAGATAACAGACTCGGCGGTATCACGCGGCTTTGTAGCCAATTAAATGGTTCGGTTGTATCTATCGAATTTTCCGGTAGTTATCACCATGTATGCCTGTTGATGCAATCGAAATTTTATTTTCGTGTCAGAATTAACGTTCCCAGCACACAGTTAAACTTATAAGCAATATAATTTTTCTAAAGAGATTTAATTTGTTGTCATCTTACTGTAGAACTCAATAACTATAGAAAATATATAAAATATGTATAAAACTATTTTGCATATTTAGTTGAGTAAAAAAAATATAAACATTACTTTCAGTTATACTATATTTGTTTAACATTAACTTAAAATTTAATGCTAATTTTGAAAAAAAAAAACCTTTTTTAAGCCACCTTTTAAAACATTATGCCATAAAATACAGTCAATACTTGCGAACAAAAGTGAAAAATTAAAATTTCAACGGAAGTACTTTTCCTTAATGACATCCGTGTATAAAAACAAAACAAAAATCATACGTTCTAATAATTTTGGCTAAAGAAGTCCTTAATGCATGTCGTCCCTTAAAATCTAAAATGTCGTAATAACAAAAAATTCAAAATTTACTTTTTGATTGATTCTTACCAGGGACCGAAAGTTCATGCAAATGCATTTCAAGGAATTTGCGTTAAAATAGCTTATATTTGTTAGTGCATATTTTTGCATATTTTAGTGTAAAACCAAGTAAAAAGATTAATATGGGGCGTCGTCAAACTGTAACAAATTATATATAAATTAGATATGCGACGATATCAAATTTGATCCGAAAAATGAGAATGTATCTGAAAAATGAGAATATATAATTGTATAAAATACATCAAATTGTATCGAATTTGTATTTGACCAACAGCATATAGACTAAACGGGATCCGAGCTGCTCAAGCCTTGTTAAGTGTTCCCCTAACTTGTATGTGCAATTAGGATAAACAGTTTTTAGTGTTTTGTTTTTAATATAAATAATTAAAATGTTGTGTTAATTGTGCAAAACGTATTTAAAAAATATATTAAGCAAAACAAACTATCTTTGCTTAAAAACAGGCAAGATAAAGTAACTCTTTTCACGTTTTTTTTTTTTTTTTTTGTTATTTTTATCCGAAACTCTCAAAATCCTGGTTTAGCTTTTTAGAAGAGAGACGTGGATATGGCTTGGTTAACATTGTGATATAAACTTAGAAAATCAATACACAATTACAACCGTCGACGTTGAGCAGTCATTTTTTATATTCAAACACTTTTTGCGAACAAATAGATTAAATTTTGCGCTCCAAAATATAAAACAGAACTTATTTATCTACATAGATAAAATATTTTATTTAAGTTTAATCTATCTCTATATGGATATTTTTTTAATCTTTGGGATAAAAAAAAATTCAAAATTTTTTAAAGGTACAGGTATCCCTCGATTTACGCGGCACGTTGGGACCGGAAGAAAACCGCGTAATTCAAAACCGCATAAATAAAGGTTCTATATCAATACAAAATTCTGTTTTGGGACCAGCAATATAATAAACCGCGCAAATTGGAACACTAACTTCATACAAAATTCAAATTTGGGACCGAAAATCCGTGTTAAAAGAAAAGCTCATTAATATAATATAATTTAAATTAAATTTATTTTATTTGTATTTTTCAATAGTTATAACAAAATATTATTTGTAAAAATAGTATATTTAAACTAGCTTTGAAAAAAAATATAAATTAACAAAAAATAACAAAAATTTTATGAAAAAAACTTCATTCCGGCTTTTTAAATCAACAGAACATAAATTAATAAAAACAAAACAAAAAATAAATAAAAAATATAAAATATTATACATATTGCTAATCTTCACAGATTTCGTCATAGTTAAAATCTTCAGTATCTTCGTCAAAGACTACTTTTTCAGAGTCTTTGTCATAGTTAACGTCTTCAGAATTTTGGTTACAATTAACGTCTTCGTCCACTTTAAAGAAGTCTGTTATGCGCTTTTGCGTTTTTTTGCTGTTCCTGTTGTTTTAAAAGTTCTTCGTATGATGCCAACGATTTTTTTATTGAACACAGAAATAAATCTGATCGATTACAAGGGTCAATATCAGTGGAAAATGTTATCAAATCCTGAGCCATTTGTTTAAAAGTTTTTAACTTAGAAGAATAAAAATCTGGATTATCCTCACTATCACTTTCGTCTTCAGTTGATTCATCGGGGTCCGTGGCTAATTCAATGAGATCTTGTGCTGTCAATTCTGGAACATCATTTATCATCTCCAATATATCCTCATCCACAATGTTTTCAAATAATTCAGATGTTTCAATTACTTGTAGTGTTTGAGCAACTTCCGCTGTTAACGGAGTAACAACAATATCATTAGGAAAACCAAAACCACAGCAAATTGTTTATTTTTTATTACCTTTAAAGTTTTTTTACGCTGCAAATTAAATTTAACCTCTTCTTTTTTGCAAACAGCTGATAATGTTTAAAAAAATGGTGTAATGCGCGCAATTAGAGGGTTGCCACTATTTTTAAATCGCGTTATACTAAAAACGCGTAAAAAAAAAACGCGTTATACAGAAAAATGGTCACTATTATAAAATCGCGTTATATCGAAACCGCGCAAATAAAGTACCCGCGTAAATCGAGGGATACCTGTACTTTGTTTACTTAAAATACTAGAGATAATGAAGTTAAATCCGTTCGCGTACAACAATTTGAACTAGCGCAGCAAAAGTTAGAAAGGATTAAAGTTTTAGTTGAAAAAAAAACTCGAATAATTTTCATTTCATTTTTAATAAAAATTATATAAAACTTGTATAAAATACAAAGCATAGTCTAGTTTACTCCCAAAAAAAAGGAGGAAAAAAAAAACAAAAAAACGTGTATTGAATATCCACCAAAGGTGGACCGTGCACATAACAAAAAAGTTTTAAATTTATTTTTGATCAATTTGTGATTTATGTTTAAGTGTAAAGAAATATATGAATACAAAGATTTTTTAAGACCTTAACTATTAATTTTTAAAAATAACAAATCACAAATTTGAGGGTAATATCTCAATGGTCTTAGAAAAATAATGGTTTGAATGTCATAGTTTTAATATTTGGGATAAACAAAATAAAAATTTGTTAATGGCACATGAACGACCCTTTGTACACTTGAAATATTATATATAAGGAACTTAAATCCGTTCGCACGCTTCGATTTGCTGGTGGGCCGCGAAAGTTAAAGCGGTTTAAAGTTGAAGATTTAAAAAAAATTAAAAATTACAATTGTTGGTAAATTTCAAAAGTTGTTGCAGATATTTATGCATTGTAATCATTAGTGTTTTAAAAAATTGCGTTTAAATTTGTGATTTATCTCTCCTAATTGTAAAGAAATATGTGGATCCAAATTGTTTTTCGTCATCTTATGTATAATGTTTTGAAAATAACAAAGTACACATAAATTCTAAATTTCTTTTTAAATGTGCGTTATATTTTGCGGACAATACATAATTTTTTGCAATTTTTGTGCCGACCAGAAATCGGTTGGTTTAATTAAATATTGGTTTTAGCTACGAAATTCGGTTAACACAACTGAATTTTAGTTGGAATAATTAAAATATTTGGAAATCACATTTAAATATGTTCTCAAGCCATGGTTTTTTATAAAAAAAAACGACACAAAATAATTAAATTTCGCAAAATTTTTAAAAAGTTCATAAAGTTTTTGCGTTTATAATTTTTAGAATGCCATTTTGTCTAGAAGGTGCTGTTTCGGAGTAACTTACCCAGCAAAACCACACATTACCAAATCATGGATTGAATAATGTATCGCCAGTGGGCTCCATGCATTACTTTACACGTTACTTCACTGATGAATTTTACAGGCGATGAGCCTTAAAGTAATGGGTCCATTCTTACCAATATGCTTACAAAAAGTAAAGAGTAATGGGTTACTTAGTTGAAGATACGAAGTGAAAGTAATGGGTTACTCATATGATTAGAAACTGGTTAAATGTAAATCGATTGAAATAGTAATTAGATACCTATATAATTAATGGAAGTAAAGGGGTACTCATTACAAAGTAATGTATTATGTAACCAATTACGGGTAACTGATTACTTTATGTTCCACAATAACATTAAAGGTAATCAGTACACATTGCAATGTAATGCATTATGTAACCAACCACAGGTAACTCATTACATTATGTTTCGAAATAATACTAAAAGAAATGAGTATAAATTACAATGTAATGCATTATGAAATCAAACATGAGTATACATTACAATGTAATGCATTATGTAACCCATTACCGGTAACTAATTCAGTTTTGTTGGAAAGTAATTTTACAGGTAATTATACATTACAAGGTAATGCATTACTTTATCACACCCATTACCAAAGTTTTCCTGGGTAATTAACGGAATACTATAGCCAATTTTAAATATAATTGTGAATGTCAGACGCAAAAAACATACATTTTGAAAAAATGTACGCCAATTTGTTATAAGTTTGTGATGTTCGTATCTCGTAATTGGTGCGCTGATATCAACTTGGTATACCTCAAGAGAAATAAATTACAACATTTTTTAAATACTGTTTTCAAAACTCAATTCCATTAAAAGGCGCAAACCTACCCTATGGAAAAAACTGAGAAAGTTAAAAAATAGGATAATATTGGTTTCACTTGTAAACCACAATTAAACTTTTGACCAAGTAGCGATATGGAAATTACTTTTTCAGTGTATGCATCACCCAAGTCTAGTGAGTCCATTTTGTATGGGTTAAAGTTAAAAACTATGAATAAAAATATTAAATGAATCAAAAAACTATTTTAAGTTTAAAGTATTTTTTTTAATTTTTCAGCTTTTAAGTTGCCCTCAATTCTTTAAGACGTAATCTTTTAATTATAATCTTTTTAATTATAATGCTTTTTATCTCTTCTGTAGAAAATTGTAAAGTGTAGTTACGTCCTTTTGGATTTTACCTGGCAATATACAGATTTCGTCGTTGAAAATAGTATATTTTTCTCATTTCAAACTTCCATGGTATTTCCATGCAAAATCATTTTTAATTATATTTTGATTTACAAAAATTATAATTATTTCGGTATACCTTTAATCTTGTGTTCCTTGGTCTCATATATCACTTGTTATCCTATAGCTACTCCATTAATTTGTTTATTTCTTTTGTTGCTGTCTTGTTGAAACCTATTGTAATCTAATTACTGTAACCATTTGTTATATTTTGTATAAGGAGTGCGATATTATAGCAACAGACTAATTATAAATTGTGACTCTAATTGTTTTCGTATTTAAACAAATGTCGTAGACAGACAAATTATCTTCATAGTGACATAAACGAGAAGATAAAATTTTGTGAACAAAAGTTGTCTTTACCTTGGTGTGCCAGAAAGAGGTTATGCAAAAAAAAAATCCCAGCAAACCAAAAGGTGTTAGTTATCAAGTGTTTATAAAAATTCTTATAAGCAGTGACTCACTAACAAAAAAACTCTTAAAATGTAAAATCAGATATTTATTACAGGACATTATGAGTTTGTGGCCCTAGATCAGCCCAATTTGATTTAGTGTAAAGATATTGGTCAAAATTTAGGGACTTCAAAACGACCAAAATATTCTGAAATCTAAAGAAAATATCGCTGTACTAAATGAAGTTATAAGTTGTTAACATTAAAAAAACTTTTCAATTCGGTGGGCACTTTATTTCTCTGTGTGTATTTTGAATTGACATTGATCATATTATAACACAACTACTGTATTGGAAGCGCTATTTTTAATTTTTGAGATCTATTTAGTTTAAGTGACATTAATTAATATAAAAGATTGAGAAACCCAGGAAAACTTTGATAATGGGCGCGATAAAGTAATGCACTATCTTGTAACGTATTCTCCATAGCTGTATCATTATTTTCCAACAAAAGATAATGAGGTACTGATAATGGGTTACATAATGCATTACTTTGTAATAAATACTTCTTACCTTCAGCATTATTTTGAAAAATAGAGGAATGAGTTATCAATAGTTATTTACATAATGCATTACGTTACCTTCCACATTATTTGGAAACATAAAGTAATGGATTAGTAATAATTGAACACTCATGGGTTAACTTGCAATGATACATCATTACATTTTTCAGTAGTTCAAAACATAAAATAATGACTTACCGATCATAAATAATATAGTGCATGAAATCTAAACGTAAAGTACTATTTAAGCCATTTTTTCAAAGTCTATATTTAGACACGTTACTTTGTGTTTTTTTGTAAGCATGAGGGTAAGGTATATATTTTTAACATCACAAACTGAAACTCGAATCGCAACATTTTATTTACATTCATAGGAACCCATTATTATATGTGGCGATAGCTCAGTTGGTAGAGTTTTCGCGTAACAACCAGAGACCCCAGGTTCGAATCTCAGCGCAACCACGTTGTTTATTAATTAAAAAAAAAATTTTTTTTTATAAATTTTTTTTTTTTAACTTTTTCCAACCCGGTAACCATAAAACAGGCGCGGATTCATGAAAATGATTTGGGGAGGGAAGTTTGAGTACTTTTGATTATCTTTTTTAAAATTTTTTGTGTTTTTGTATTGAAAAAAATTATTTTGCGGGAGAAATATCCCATTTTCAATACCCCTGGATCCGTGTCTGAGATAAGTAACCATCGCCTGTTAAATTCATCAGTGAAGTAAGGTATATTGTAATGCGTGGCGATATATTACTTTTCCATTATAGAAAGAGTACCATAACTTTGTCGATTTACAACCAATTGTAACAAGTGAATGCTCATTCTACTTAAAGAATATTGTTGTTTTAAAAGAAGATTCGAAAGGACCATCTTAAAAGTTGAAATGTTTAAATTTTTAATAGATTTTAACACATGAAGGCTCAGTTTACTCAGAAAAACGCTAACTTTAAGAATATAATTGTTTGAAGATTCGAAAAAAAACGCAGAAGTTGAAAAAGTTTAAAAAATTATAAATTTTTTGTTAGAATTCAAAATTGGTTAAAAAATAATGGAGTTACAACAAATATTTAAATGCGCCGGTCACAAAAAATACTCTTTTACCGGTATCTCAATAATTTTAAGGTACGAGAGCTGACCAATAAGTCCGTGAGTTTTTGAATGAAACACAGTTTTTTTTTGCAAAAAAAAAAAATATTTTTCAACATAATCTACTTTTAGCTCAATGCATTTAGTCCAACGTTTCTCCACTTTTCGTATCCCTTAAAAAAAGGATGTTTCGAGGTCCATAAAATAGGCATTTCTTGGCCATACGGGGTCGTTTATTTTTTAAATCCTAAATCGGTCCAATAAGTTAACATAATATTCGCCGTTTATTGCTTTTGAAGGTAATAGATGTGGATTATCCCGCGTGCATCCCAAAAAACTGTTGAAATCACCTTATTGGCCACGATTACGTTAATGGTCAATTTAGAGCAAATGCGGCACCCATCTTGCAGACAGCTTTCTTAAACCCAACTGATTATTTAAAATCGAAACCACACTGCCATATGAAATGCCTATGACATCAACAATCTCACGCACTTTTACTCTTCAATCGGCCAACACCATATCGTGGATTTTTTTGACATTTTCGGATGTATTGACCTCAATTGGCCATCCAGAACGTTCAGCGTCATTTGTCATTGTGCGACCACAACGAACCACTTTTTTTACCATTGAAATCGATTGTGCAGAGTCCCCATAGTATTTATCAAGCTTTTCCTTGGTTTGATTGGACACTCGAAATTCACTTTTTTACATTTAAAAAAAACGCCACTAGGTTGTATGTTTTAAACAGCTGTTAAACGCAAAGTAAATGACGGAACTTGCTCAACATTTTACAGTAGTCTATTAACAGGTGATACTTGATGGGATCATTGTTGCATTTCATATAATTATGAGGTTACTTCGAAAAGTTACGGACTTATTGATCAGCCCTCGTATATTAAAACTTCTCAAACCGTTTTTGTAATTCACTCAGCTAGACTTACAACATACACTAGGTTACTTGCAAAGTGATTGCAATTTTTTTTTGTAGCATCGTGTTATTAATTTGTATTAAAATTTATATCAAAAATATTAATCGATTAAAAAAATGTTTAATCATTGAAAATTTATCGAATAAAGATTATTTTGTTGTTTTTTTGAGTTTTTCTATTGGTGAAACTAAAGAAAATTTCATTCACTGCATCAGATACATCGCGGCCCTATGTTCCACCAGCTATTAAAGGATCAAATTTTTATAAAGCATATCATTCTTGTTGGCTAGGTTATCAACTCCACTCCCATTCACTTTAAAATTCATATTTCATATAAACAAAAAGCATTTTATTTAAGCTTATTATATTATACAAAATAATTTAATTTAATTTTAACCCTTTGTTAAAAACAAATACATGGTAAATCAAAATCATCTTTAGACCAAAATATACCCAGTTAGCAGAGCACACACAATAACATTTTTGGTAACAACCCCAATTTGAACTTTCCAACACTCATACTATGACCAACTTCTTAAAAATAACAATCAAGTACATACGAGGAAGAAACTCGAACAAATAGACGTATCTCTCTTGGTGTGTGTGTTTGTGCATATGTCTGTATGTGAGAAATATGGTTATATTGTAAAAATAAACTTTGGACTTAACAAAACAAAAGTCTTAATAGCAACAATTCTTATCAAATTTTATACATGTTCATAATGAGTAGTATGTGCTGGAATAAGTAAGCATATGATGCGGGGTGTGCAATGCGAGTACGGATGATACTTTTTAGTTCAAAAATTATCTGAAAACACATATGCATGTGTGAGTTACAAATTTTGTATTTGTGTTTTAAACGTGTGGGTTTCGTTAGAAAGTTGTAAATTTTAATTATATTTGATACAATATTAAATACAACATAGGGGTTTAACATATGAGAAAAGTCAGACAAAAAGCTTTTAAATAATCACACACTGTGATTTATTTGGGTTTACAAGTAGAGGATTTATATTTCAAGAATTATCAAAATAATAAAAATTTAAAATTAATATTATATTTGTTTTAATTAGTTTACCTCTCGTTTTTAAACCTTCATAACGACTATTATAATTACTTATTGATTTGATCACTCATAGAAATAAACCGTGTCAAAATAGCTACTAAAAATTTGTTAAAAATTAAGTTGCGGAAAAAACTGCTAAAAAACTAAAATTTTTTTCCCCCACGGGATTCCAACTGAGCTATCTCAACATGTTCAAAATGTCATTATTGTCCAGCTTACAAAAAAGCGAAAATAAGTAGTTATATATATACTTACTAGAGTTAAAAAATAATGAGTCAAAAAATAGATTTTCAAAAAATTTGAGGTCATTACTTTATATTGAAGATAATAATAAAAACAAGTACGTATAGGCAACGCATTATTTTTGTATTCAAATAATGGGAAAAATAACTAGGTTTTACTATGGGCTAGTTTCATTTATAACTAACTGAAAAATATTGAAATTTGGACAACAACCCTTCCAAATATGTTTAAATTTGGCACAAGTATTGCTTTTTATGCTCCTAAAGCTGTTATGACACTGTATAGTTTTTGTATAGTTTCAAGATGTATTGGGAGAAAGAAACAACATTAATGTGCGAATGAAACATATATACAATTTGTAAACAAACAGTTTTGTTTTTTTTTTTTTAACTGACAGTTCCAAAAAGAAACTGAAAACAAACTTATTTGCCTGTGAGAAATGTCAAGATAAAGTTCAAAATTTTCGTTTGCACTTTGACAGATATCCCAATTTTTCGCTGATTTATCGATAACAAAAGTATTTGTTTTGACATTTAATACAATTTGGCACTATGTGTTCGTACTCTTTACACTAGTTAAAAAATTGAGTAACAATATATTTGTACTGCTTTAATTTAGATTGTCAATACAAAAACTATACAGTGTCATACGGGCATAAGGTTGACACCAATTTTTGGCTCACTAGACCCCTTAAAATATAGTATCTTAAATAATAAAAAAATCGTACAAAAGGTATTTTACAAAATTAAGCATATAATGAAAAGTGGCCACGCTACTTGAATGACTGTGTGTTTCTTTAAAATTGTATATCACATTACTAATTTTTCAAAAGTTCAAAGGTCTGCTTTGCGTGACATAAAGTTCGCGGGCAAATATTTTAAAAAATAGTATTTTTAAAAATTTCAACAAAATTTATGTTAATAATGAACAATTTCTTAATACTGTGCCGCAAGTGTCATTGTGGAGAACGTATTAGTTTCCGATTTATTGAGAAAAATGTCACATCAAGTACAAAAATAATATGAAATTTGTTATGTCATTAAAATTAAATAGCAATAGATAAAATGTTTTACTTTTACTTTTGCTTTAACCATTAATCCTTTATTTTAAAGATATGCTGATTTTATACAAGGTCTGGGCTATAAGGCAGGTGTGCCAAAACTACACATCGACTGTTTTCCAAATAGTTTTTGACCGGTCTTGCAACATGTGGCCGAGCTTTGTCATGATGAAAGATTATGGCCTCGTGTCTGGTCGAATATTGTGGTCGTTTTTCGTTGATTGCTCTCTTCAAACGAATCAGTTGTGTTCGGTATAGGTCCCCTGTGATCGTCTGACCTGATTTCAACAGCTCATAATACGAAACGCCATTCTGATCAAACCAAATACAGAGCATTACCTTCTCGCCATGGATATTCGGCTTCGGCTGGTTGGCCGGGCTTTACTTATGACTTTTTGCGGTTTTGGTTATCGTAATGTATCCAATTTTCATCACCAGTAACAATACGATGCAAAAATTACTTCTTTTTATAGCGTTCACGCAGCATATCCTACATGCAAAATCGCCTTTCAACGTCTCTCGGCTTCAATTCACATGGGACCCAATTTCCTTTCTTTTGAATAAATCCCAATGCTTTTAAACGTAGGGAAATGGCTTGAAGTGTGACTCCCAATGATAATGCAAATTCTTCTTGCGTTTGACAACAACCTTCGTGGAGTAATGCTTCAAATTCCTCATCTTCAAACTTTTTCGGCTGACCCGGCCTCTCCTTGTCTTCTGTGTCGAAATCACCACTTTTGAATCGCTCAAACCATCGTTAAAAAGTTTTTTGACTTGGTGCATGTTGACCGTTAGCTTCTACCAACAATCGATAACTTTCAGCAGCCGTTTTCTTCGATTGAAGAAGATTATCAGACATCCCGCAAAACATCGTTTTTAGGCACAAAATTCGACATTATTATAGCGATAGAAAAAAATGTGTTTACACTTTGGCGTCTATCGAATACTGAATTATAATGACAGATGTTTACCCATCATAATACCATATTTGTTATTATTGACACAAACCAGAATGTGATAGTTATGCCATATGTCCAAATCGACATTATTAACTTGTATACCCAATATACTTTCTTTATGTAATTAGGTTTTCATTCAACTATCATGGAAATCCCTATATTCTATTGCATTTTATTTACAATTATTATTAAAAACCACATGCTGTTTGTAGTTGTTGATCAGTCATGTAGACATATTCATAGTTTGTAAATTTTAAAATTACAAACCCTATTTAGTTTTTCTACATACCCAGGTAGCAAAATACAATTGGCACAGTGTTGGCAAAGGCGTTAACGATGGCCGGTTATGCGTTGGCAGAACGTGGGATTAACAATGTTCATAGTATTGTCCTGTTACCCGATTGATAACAGTAGACAACCGTTGGTTTGAGCGAACGTGCCACCGTTGGCATAACGTTGGTAATTCAAAAAATGTGGTGCTGCAATAAATTAAACTTAACGGTCCTTGGGGCTGAGGTGAAAGGATGGGATTCATACCCTGATGGAGAAGCCGCTATTGGCCGATTAGCTCAGTAGCGGGTTCCTATCATTGTATGAATACCAGCCCTTTACCTTAGCTTTAAGGACCGTTCCAATTAAACTTAAAGCTAAATACAAAAACAAATCTAATTTGAGAAATATTTATAATAAAGCACATTTGAAATCAGCAATGCATTTCGGCCTTAACCACACACAGAGAAACAATAAGCTGTTTGCCAACTCAAATTCAGTTATTGCGATTCAAAATAAGTTATTACGAATTTCAAACGGTTGGCACCACTTAACATTAGTTTTCACAACAAAGTTCGGCTAATTCAGCTAAATTTTTGTTGCAACACCCAAAATATTCATTAATCTAATGCAAACATCTCTGTACTAACTGAATTTATAAGTTGTTACCATTAATATACACTTTTAAATTCGGTTGGCACTTTATTTATCTGTGTGCAGCAACATTTTTTAGAACAGATTTCCTTTAAACCTGTTCTAGAACAACATCTTTTACCACCGGTTACATGGAACCGGTACTAGAACAGGTTCTTGGGATTCGTAATGTAAGGTGTCACTCTCCCAGAACCAGTTCTAAAGCAACCTGTTATATTCTATTGCAAATAGGACAGACTCCATATACAAAGAACCAGTTGCAGAACAGAAATTAGAACCTGTTACATGTTGTTCTGCAACCAGTTATTTGGATCTTACTATTTTACTGGGAAGCGCTTCTGCAACCAGTTGTTAGAATTTTACTATTTTACTGGGTAGTCGTATACATCCTATTTAAATGTATGAAATATAACGATATTTTGCAACGAAATTCATAACATGTGATAAACTCAAAAAAAAAAAAAATAATAAGTTCTTCAACAAAATTGTTTGTCGTTGCCTAATTTAGGCGATATGAGCCAAAATATTTTAGGGTGCATTTTGGAAACTAAAGCATATAAAAGAGAAGTTTTGGACAAAAATTATTTCTCTTACCAAGATATAACCACACTCGAACAACTTTCTGTTCTGCTCCAATTTATGGAGATAACTCGATTTTCGCTTTTTAGAAAAAACAAAATTAGGCGAAAAAGTATCTTAACTTCAATGTATATTTTTCAAACTTTAACGCTTTACTATTTATACTTAATGTCTTCTTTCTGCAAAATTTCATCAAAATCCGTCCTTTAGTTCATAAGTTAAGACCATGTCCTTTAGAGGAATCCTGATAAAATCCTGTGAGTCCTTGGACTAAAGTAAGGACTTAAGATAAAGGTTCAATCTTACTTACATTTTTATTATAAAGAGTTTTTAGTGAACTTACATTGGTTTTCTAGATTTTTGAAAAACTATTTTTTTTTTGTGAAATAAGTAGTTTTTGAAATTTTACGAAATTTTGATTTTGAAGCTTTCGCGCTTCCAAAATGTGGACGGCACACGAAAAATTTCTTCTATTGGAATATATTAATTCCTAAGTATACAACGCTCATTTGAAGCATTTGTGGTAAATTTTATAAAGACTGCCCTGAGCCAGCCTTACCCGTTAGAAAGATAAAACAATATTGCAACCAAAATAGTGTTTTCCTTGTACAATATTAGTTGTACCTTTGGTAATTTTCAACACAGTGGGTTTTACAAAAATAGCAGTGGTTTGCCAGTAGTATTGTATTAGTACGGTTGGCAATTTCTACCTGGGTATATATGTGCAAATTGTTTTGCATAAACATTTACAAAATATGAATATCTGTCGAAATTAAATAGATTTGTTTTTTTCCACAAATATTTATAAAATATAATGTATACGAGTTGTATATAAGTTACATTTAGACCCGACCATTGAATGTCCAGTTAAAATTTAACAAACAGTTAAATTGAAAATTTATATGGGACACAACAACAAATGTGTCAGTTAAAGTCCTAGGTAGTAGGTAACAGGACATTGGGAAAATGAGGCTTAATGCATATTTTTATGCCTACGTTACTACACCCAGAAAGCAGACTCGGTAGTACTAAGCGTATTTGTTGCCAATCGAATGCTTCGGTTGTTGAGACCGAATTTTTTCGGTTGTGACAACAGTCATTCGATTGAAAATACACAAATTCTGTTACGACAATAGAATTTCCATTATAAAAATCGGTGATAACTAGCTAAAAATTCGATAGCTACAACCGAATCATTCGGTTTTCTATAAATTAGAGATCGGTTTTAGTGCCTTATTTCATGCTTTTGAATGCAATCACAAAAAATGAGTACATTGTTGTCAACTCACATCATTTCAATAAAGCAACAATCGACAGAATTGAGAAAAGTGAGTGTAACGAAAACCATGCATTGCATTGCTTGTCTAGTGTTAACCTCACTTAACACTCACGAAAACAACGAATACACAACGATTGGTATGAATGGTCTCAATGTTAAATGAATAAAACGTTAACAAATTTTTTTGTATTAAGAAAATTAAAAAAAATTATACATATTTCATGTTTAATAAAATTAAACAAAAATTTATACATATTGTTTAATAAAACTAAAAAAAAATGATTACTATTGCTACAGGTCAACGAATATTACGCGAATGTTGTGATTGATTTCATGTTATTCATGTGTCATCATTTCATTTCATTGCCTGACATATAACGGCATTATAAAAATGAATGTTAAAAAGGCATTCAACAAAAACAATAAATGGAATAAACAGCAACAGCATAAGCTGTTGTTGTTAAATAAAAGCAATGCAAAAGCAATGAATGTATGAATGGACAACAAAAACGAATGGTCTCATTCTTTTCTCTGCTATAAATACGGTTGCTACTACCGAGTCTGTTTTCTGGGTGTATATTTTAAAGTAATTTTAAATTTAATTGAAATATTACAATGTTTTATTAAATAATTATGTTAAATTCTTTTGTTTCATTTTTTCTATAGGAATGTCAATTTCAATTTAAAAATCGCCGTTGGAATTGTACAACAACAGATGATAACACAGTATTTGGACCAATGACTGGTTTGGGTAAGTTAAATTAATGAATTAATAAACAAATGTGACATTAGATACAGAACATAAATAGGATACCCTACTACTTTCATTTTAGGGCATACTTTAAAAATAATTTCTAAAACTTCTATTTTCTTGTTAAGATCTAAAATCCTCGACAGATATTTGAAACCAAAAGTAAAATGTTCAAAAATCAAGTCTGCATCATATCATAAATAAATTATAAATAAATCATTGAATTTGGTAGCTTTTCTGAAAATAAACTATTCGTTGCCCTTTCAGGGTCTTTTTTAAAAAATATCTCCGTTTGTGGAATTTGTTTTTGAAGATCCATATTTTACTAGTTCTGGCGAAACTTTTTTAAAAAAGTCCTAATTTTTGTACTTTTTTACAGCAGCCTTTTTTACCTAAATTTCCATTTTTTCTGTTAATGTTGACAATATTATGAAAAATTCGGGTTTTTAATAATAATTTTAATTTGGATTTATTTGTATTAGAAAAGTACCACATTTTGGAACTTTTTGCACAACTCTTTCATAATATCAACATTTTCGCATTTTTTGTGAAAGTTTCGGAACTCTCTAAAAGATCCCCATTTAGCTTTAAGGTTTTTCCAGGATTAAATTTTTTAACTTTTCACCATTTCATGTTTTTTTTTTAACTCTTGCATACGAAGAATTTGTTCGCAAAAACCCGTATTTTCGATATTTTTCAGAAAATTTAGAAGCCTTTTTAAAAAACTTCCTTAATTTTGGACTTTTTTTTAATGAATTCAAGAAAATCGGCGTTCGCTTTCTTCTAAGTAATTTTATTTACAAAAAATCTTCTTCAAAGAATTAATATTAAGGACATTTTATTGCAACTCGTTTAAAAATTCGCCAATTCATTATGCACTGGTCTTATCTAATGAAAAAAATTTACTTCAAAAAAAAAAAATGATTTTGCACTACCTACATTTTCGTGTTTTTTTTAAATGTTTTTGTAAAACTACATTTCAGTACTTTTTCAAAACTTGCTTATATATACACTTAGAATACTATGTAGGTAAAACCCCCTACAAATGTAGTTAAAAACAACTGAAATTTCACTTAAAGAAAGGACGACTTACATTTCATCAAATTCTACTAACATTGGCATTTGTTTTTTAATGTTCAAAAAATTACTAACAATTGTAGTCAAAATGAACCACATGGTAGTAAAAAATAAACAAAAATTTATTTTTTTAAATAACATAAAACTAATGTTAAAAATGAATGTAAAATCATAAAACAGTCATTTGATGTGGTTTGCTTTTTTAAATGAACTACAAGATTAGTAAAAAATTTAATTTGTTCTTGAGTGTATAGAAAAATTAGAAAAAAATTAGTAAACATTTTTGTTAAAACTACTAAAAATTAATTAAAAATTACGCATTTTACATAAAATATTTTCAAAATTTTATATTCCATAAAATGCAGTTTTTTTTAAATAAAATAATTTTTGATAACAAATTTTTTTCCAAAAAATATTAAAAACAAAACATTTTTGAGCACAAAATAAAAAAAAATCGGATAAAAAAAAATTTACGAAACATAATTTTTATGAAAACCCAAATTATATGGAAAATATTGGCCCAGCTTAACTTTTTCCGTCATAGCTTTGGAACCGCTCTTTTTCTTTTGGTACCGTTTTATGAACTTTGAAAAGATGCATGTGATACTTCTCTTATGAAGTTTTAAATAAGCATGTTTTTGGTACCATTTTATAAACGCTTTAAAAACAGCTTTTGGTTGCATTTTTCAACCCATGACTTGGTATTAATTTTCAAACAACCCTATTAAAATATCGAACTGACATAAAGCTAAATTTAAAGTCGTTCTCTATCTTGTATTAGTAAGTTAATTTTCTTGACTTGAATGTTGTCATCATTAGTACTAAAAATTTTCCTTGTCTTTCTTTAAATTAGTTTTTGTTTTCCCGAAACGGCATCTGTGTGTGTGTGTGTTTTAATGACTTAAATCAATTTGTTCTAAAGAAACTATGTGCAAAAGTGTAAGTTGTGTTGAAACAAATATTTCATTATAAACAGTTTTCAACATTACTCAACTTAATTAAGACTGATGACAATGGTTTAACATCACAACATCACCCAATGGATGATGTTTGGTTGGCTGGTTAGGAGATTGAAACGTTGATTTTTCATTATATCTTCAGCTTTGATACTCTTGTAATATTTCCTGTCTGTAAAGTTCCAAAACACCAACAAAAACAAATTACTCTAACTCCGATATTAGACAAAAAGGGGATACAAAGTTTCTTTTTTTTTTTTTTGTTGTAGTGTTTTTTTTGATATTCTAAAGATAATAATAAAATTGAAATATCTTTAGGTCTACATAGAAGATTCATTTTCTTGTTTTCTTATTATAAGAACTTGAGAAAATTCTAAGAAAATAAAATGTATTCAACTATTAAAATCTTGTATGACTTATCTTTTTATCAAATATATTTCAAGACAAAAATAATTTACCTTTTGTTAGCGCTATTTTTCATCATTTATTTGTAATTTTCTTAAAGAAAGTAGAGATTGAGTTTAGGAAAAGTAATTTTCTTTCAAATTGACACATTTTCATACCTTTAAATAACCTTTTTCAGGTTTTGCACGCTTTAGTACAATTTTCAAACACTTTTTTATGATGTCTTTAACCCTTTCATGACCCTTGTACGCCACAGTGTACACATTTTTAAATGAGTATAAAAAGCTGTCCATCAGTTCAATATAGTCACGATATTTACTTAGTCCCGGTTCACACACGGCAATTTTACTTGCGCAAGTTTTCTTCAATTCTCCTTTGAATTTGCTTTTGTGTTCACACAGGAAAAGTTTGTTTCAGCAATTTTCGTTTTGAAACTTCGTGTTAAAAATTGCGGATGACAAAACCAAACGGAATTGGAGTACGGGCAAGTCTGTACCCCCTTTCATTCTCTTTTCCTCCCTCTTCTTTAAAGTCAAGATTTGCGCAAATAAAATTGCCGTGTGTGAACCGGGACTTACAAAGTCCGATTTTTTAATGAATCTTTATGCTTGTAAAAAGTGATGTTTGGTGTATCTCATAAACTAAGAAAGCTAGAATATCGAAATTTGGCATGTAATGACCAGAACAAAATCTAATGAGGCATTTTTGACTATTTGAATGTTTTGTGGTAAAAAAAATAGGCTGAGAAGTTTCAAAAATTTCGATTTTCGGGCCCATTTTTTGTTTTGTAGGAGGTGGAGGGGGCATATATGTAAACCTTTTTCGTTCTAATTTAAGGATGCCTAACAAGAATATGAATTAAAAATAGAAATATATCCACAAACAAAAAGTCTTTAGCGACAGGGTTAATAGAAACCATGATTTGGTACCTCTTATGAACTCTTTAAGGTTTCAAACGATGTGGTATAATTTTTCGGATTCTTTAGGGTTTCAAATGAATTGGTGTCGTTTTTTTTTTTGAATTTCAAAAGATTTGGTACCTTTTCCTAAAATTCTTTAAGGAAACCCACGTTTTGGTAACTTTTTATGAACTCTTAATTATTTATCGTGTTTTGGAAAATTTTGCTTACCTCTCCAGGAAAAATTACGTTTTGGTTGTCTAAAATCTTTCAGATCTTATCCTTCTTGGTACCATTTTCTGAACTCTTTAAGTTCTTTTTGTACGTTTAAATTCTATCTTGGAGAAAACCAAACTTTTATCTCTTTCACGAAAACAAAATTTTCATATTTTTTTATTAACTCTTTAAGGACACAACGTTCTGATATTTCCCCCCTCTTCTTGGAAAAGCGATATGATAAATTTTTAAAAATGTCGTTTAGGTTTTATAATTTTTCAGTACTTTTCATTAACTCTTTAAGGCTTTATACGGTTTGGTAACATTTTCAAATTAAAACATAAATTTTTATGAAGTCTTTAAAGAAACCCATGTTTTGGTAAATTTGTATAATCTTCCTTAAAGTAGAACCACGTTTTGATCCGTTGATCAAAAAGCTGCTACGTTGTGGGAGCTTTTTGAAGCTTCCTAAGAAGGAATAGATATCTGCATATAGCGGAATTTTTGACATTCCTACAGAGAGGGACAAAAAGCGGAAAAATTTCCCCCTTTGTGAAAAATAATTTAATTTTCTTTAAAATATATGCCAATGTATAAAACTACCGCTAAGGAAGTATCGGGCTTTTAAGCTCGACAGAAAATCTTTTAGCAAAAGCCGAGGAAGAAAATATACCTATTTTATATTGTAAGGGTTAATAATATCACATACAGGGTGGCGCAGAATGAGCTATATGGTTTAAATGGTTTATAACTTTTTTATTTATGCTATTAGTAAAACTTTTTTTTTAAATACAGTATATTGTTTGGGAATTTTTTTGCAATTAGCTTTGCAAAATGATGTGGTGATTTCCATTTTCTGCTTCGCACATACGTGCTCTTTTTAGCATATTTTACATAACTTTTCGCAAAATTTCAGGTGTAATGGCCATGATTTCATTTCGAATGTTGGTTTTTATTTGGAGTATGGTTCTTGGTTTGTTAACGTACACTCTTTCTTCCAAATATCCCCAAAGAAAACTGTCAGGAGCTGTTAAATCTGGTAAACGTGGAGGCCAGTTAAAATCGCTTGTGCGCGAAATAATGCGTTAGCCGAATATGTCTGGATTTTCTTCCGATTTTTCACGGAAACGAATGGCATATTCAAGCCGTTGCTGGTAGTCTGTCGTCTTCAATTCTTGCACAATTTGAACTTTATATGGGAACAAGTCTAAAGTACTCAAAATTCTCTGCAGCGACCGCCGTGATAGTCCAAGTTGTGTCGAACGCCTCCTTGTCGATGTTGATGGACTATGCTGCACGCTCTCCCGTACACGTTCAATATTTTGAGCAGTGTGCACGGTAGGTGGTCTTCCGGCACCTGGAAGGGTTCTTACAGACCCATGTTAACGAAAATTTCCAATCAATTGGTTTACTGCTGACGCTGTGGGTGCAATGCTCATATTAAAATGACGACGATATGCATGCTGTGTCAACACAATAGACTGTTGGTTTAAAAAAATAAAATTCAATTATTTTGTACGTTGTTCGATCGTGTAATGATTCATAATTAATTCCGCAAGTCTTCTTCACAAAATGCTGAAAAAAAAACAAAGAAAAATAATAATTAAAAAAGTTATAAAGAATTCAAACCATATAGCTCATTCTGCGCCATCCTGTACTTTATTGAGGGTCGCTGATCCATATTTCTATAGTACAAATTGCGTACAAAAATATGCCATTCAAAACTCTCATTCCACACGACTTCATTTAATACTCCGTAAGAAATACTTTTTTCTTTACCTAATATTTGCTACCTTTCCGTTAACCATTGTCTATATATATTTGTATCCTAGTAATATCACAAAACAAAAAGTTACCAAGTATTTATTTGTCTGCATTCGAGTAGCTTGAAGAATTTTATTTAGTTTCAAGACTATTTAATGGTATTTTCTTGTTTACGCATCCAGATACAAAATAAATAAAATTCGTATCTGTAAAGCATCTTAAGAAAGTATTGTTGTCTTAAAACTACAATTTTCATTTTAGCCCTTTCTTGTTTTTTACTAAGAAAAAGTAAATTAATTAAAATTTTCTTGTTCTTTTTGGTTTTAACTTTATAAGACAGAGAAAAGACTTGTTTTTTTTTTGTATGTCAAAAAGTCAAAAGGGTGGACTTTTGATGTTATCCATTCAAAAATCTTTAAAATGGCCAATTATAATAATGTTGTCTGTATTGTTCATTCCATGCTTACTGGCTTTTATTTATGAAATACTACTATTTTGTTGGTAACTGGTAACTGCACGGGTTAAAACATGTTTTATTGGCAGTTGTGAAAACAGTAAAGATTTTACGAAACATTTTGTTGTAATTCAATTATGTCGACAATTATCAAGCACAAAAAGTTAATAAATTTATTTATCTTGTTTTTCAATTTATTTGATCTTTGATTTTGGATATAGAAATATTTTGAACAGGTAGCTAATTAATATAAATTAGGTAGTTTGTGTTTTTTTTTTTCCAAAACGTCTTAAGCAAATTTACCACCTACTATCAAAATGTTTTAAGACAAAAGATGTCTTGTTACTATAACAAGTTAATAAAAAAATGTGTTATAGAATCGCAAGGATGAAAACTCTATTTAGTGATATCTTAACTATATCTACGATTAATTTGTCATCATTAGCCAAAAGCAGTCTTAGGACAGTTTTATTATTCTATAAATGAGTAATATGTTGTCTGAATAAGTTTTTAAATTTTAAGCTAAAGGAATATTGTTTTGAAACTGCTTAATATAATTTTATTGTTTAAACATTGTCAATTTCTTATGTCATTGCAGATTAATGACCATCTGTTTAAACATCATACAACATCTGAATTTTTATTATAAAAGATAACTTAATTTATATAAAATCAGGCAAAAAAAATTGTTCAACGATCACGAAGGTTGCACTCAAAAAAAAAAAGCTAATAAAGTCAGCAAAACAATTTTGCTGAGTCAGCAAAATCTTTAGCTGAAAATCAGCGAGATGTAGACCTGAACGTGTATTTGTTTGCAATTTGAACGCACAACATTAATAAGTACTTTAAAGATTTAGTATACAAATACACATTTACTGTGTATTAAATTTAAATATTTTATTTTATCTTTAACTTAATTAATAGACAATAACTTTGACAAGCCGGTGAAAACGCAAAATTAATGTTTTTTTATCCAAGTATGTGGTATCATTGTTAGCATTCTTTTATATGAAAAACATATACAAAAATCTTCCACGGTTAATTTTGTTATGTCTTACAGATGTACTTTTTAGTATCATTTCCTCATCGCTACTACATCTTGACATGGTGCTACATCTACTTGATTCTGCGCATATCTTTCAATCTGGTTGTCGTAAACACCATTCATGTTCTTATCAGCACAATTTTTTTAATAAAATAATTAGTAAAACATTAGTAAAATATCAGTATAACATTAATTCAAACAGTTAAGTGTTGAATAAGTATAACTAAAATTTTAGCTGAAAACACAATTTCAGCAAAAAATTTCATGAGAAGTACACTCAAAAAAAAAGTTTGTAAAGTCAGCAAAAAATTTAACTGAGTCAGCAAAATTTTAGTCAGGAGGATGCTTGCAAAAAAAGTTGCTAATGTCAGCAAAATCTTTTGCTGAAAATCAGCGAGCTGATTTTTAGCAACAAAATGAGTAGATTCAGCAAAAGGTTTGCTAACACTTAGTAGATTAGAAATAAAAAAGCGTTGCTAAAAATTAATAAATTTTTTGCTGAATGTTAGTAGACTGAAAAAAAACGCAAAAAAATTATAGAAAAATTGTAATTTAGTTAATTTATTTGCTGAAAATCATAAAACATATTTTTGTGATTCTTTTAAAAATAATTTACAATAATTACGAAATATAAAAATTTTCATTTTCCCACATTGACCACATGAATTAATTTAATATCTGAAAATATATAGAAATAAATATATATAACATAACAAAAATTTTCTTTCAACTACTTACATCAATGGTTGTCTAAATTATGCTTTCTTTTAAAGGACGCAACTGCCGAAGATAATTATAGAAACGAAACAAAAAATAAACAAACGAAACGAAAAAAACAACCCTTTTTTTGCAATAAGAAAAAGGAACCATAAAAATCTACCTAAGATGTGTCTCTTTGTCTTTCGCTTTACTCTGTCTACACTGTCTGTATATGTTTGTTTGCAATTTGACCACTCTAGACTATTAATCTATAAACATTTAGTTTAAATAAATAAATATTTTATTTTGTCTTTTATTTAATTAATAGACAATTATTTTCACAAGCCGGTGACAGCGCAAAATTTAAGTTGTTTTAATCCTCAATTTTGTTTTATGTATGAAAAAGATATACAAAAACTTCCATGGTTGATTTTTTTATATGTCTTATTAGAGTTGTACTTTTTAGTATCATTTTCCCTCTTCTCTACTACAACTTGACATGCCGCTACATCTGCTTCATTTTGCGCATATCTTTCAATTTGGTTGTCGTCCACACTGTTAATGTGTTTTCAGCACATTTTTTTTAGCAAAATAAATTAGTAAAACATTAGTATAATATTAGTAAAACATTAGTTCAAAACAGTTAAGTGCTGAATAAGTATAACAAAAATTTTAGCTTAAAACAGAGTTTTAGCAAAAAATGTGCTAACAAATAGTATACCTGATTTACAAGACGTTTTACTAACTTTTCTACTAACTTATTTTTCTGAGTGTAGATAAAGTGAGTAAAAATTAATAAATATTTGTAAAATAAAATTAAAATAAAACTGCTGAAAAAAGTTTACTAATCTATGTCAATTTAGTAGTTGGACAATTTTCAAAATAATTATTTTTTGGAAAAACTATTTTTACTCATAACACAGTATAGACTATAATTTATTATTTCACTTTTAGTAGAGAGCCTACGGACCACGATCTTCTATTTGGCATATTTTATGCTAGATACCTCCAGTCATGCTTTTGACGACATTCGTGTAACTGCTTTTAATTTTTTCTTTAATTCTTCAGTGCATTTGGCTTCCCAACAATTTTCATACACTTTTTGGCATAATGTACCGAAAAAGTACTCAATTGGACGTGCTTTTTGGACTTTTTGAGGATTTGCGTATTTCGGTACAAGAGATAAAGGCATTAAGCCATTTTAACGTCTTTTTGGGCATAATGACAGCGTGCTAAATCTGGACAAAATAATATGTCGTCTTTAGAGTGTATATTTCTAATAAAATTTTTCAAGTTTTACTAAACATTTATTAATGTAAACATCAACGGTTATCAGCCAGCCATAGCTTTTGAATCCTGGATGTAAAGTTGTGAAATATCTTTTGCCGAAATGTTTTTCTACAGTAGTACTTTTGGGTCAAACTTCTCTTTGGCCGAATACCGAATTCCTTGTCGGATTTTTTTTTTTTTTAGTCATCAGAATAAAATCCAGAATTAATAGTTCCGCTGTTCCAAGCAAAAGAAAAGTATTTCTGATCATCAACAATTTTTCTCAGATGTCTGTATTTTGTTGGCAATTCTGCTAATTGTTTTTTGATTTTATATTTGTTTTTACTTATTTTATGCCCCAATTTGATTAACCGCTGATATTTTTATTGTCCTTTCCTTTTTTTGGACTTATTTCCTTTTTTACCGCGGTTGATGCCACTCCATTTTGAAATCGTTTGAATATGTAATATATTGTACAACGTTTTTAGAATACCTTCCAAGCAGGTCATATACATTTTTTCTTAACGTGTTTTGTTTAAACCACTTTCATTTTGAATTTTTTCACTTTGGAACATAATAATGCTTTTAATATAAGATTTATTGACATGCATGTTGAAAAAAAACATGCCTATTTAGCAGTAATTTATATTTGAATTTTATCCATTTACTAAGTAGACTTTAGTTAAATATCAGTAAATATTAGCCTTGTCACACTTACTACGATTGGAAAGTTTTTTACTTTTTGTATTGAAATTTTTTAGTTAAAATTTTAATTAAAATTCAGAAAAACTTCAATTTAGATATGTTCAAAAAATTCCATTTAATATAACATATAAAATAATATTCAGAAAATAGCAATTGAAATTCAGCAAATATTATTTTTAGCAAACTACAAACACTATTTGTAATTTAGAAAATTGTGTTTAAGATTCAGAAAACACCAGTAAAAAATAATTAGGGAATTCACAAGGTGTACTATAGTGTTGAATTTGTCGTATGTGCTAATATTATACAACAGTTGTAAAAATGTTGTTGGTATTCTTCGTGCAAATATATTTTACGACAATACAACTTGAGCATGTATGTTTTTCCAGTATAGTTTGTAGTATGTTTAGTATCAGCTGTTTTTTGTTTACTATTTAATCAGCTGTTTTTGTCTTTTTATAATTCCGGTTTGAAGAATTTGTTTTGAGCTTCTGCAACATTTAAAACAAATAAATTTGTCTGTGCCAATAAAAAGGAAATTTGTCAAATTAATAGAATGGAAGCAAAAGGAATTATTTCGGTAAGTTTTTGTACAAAAATATACAAAAAAAAAATAACTTAAATGCTCTTTCAGATAAAACCGAAGCGGATATTAATAAAAACAGATAAATTCTTGTTTGTTTTTACCATAAGTACATCGGATGCATATTTTTCGCACAAAGCCGTAATAATTCTATCTTTTTCGGTTTTTGTCGGCATTTTTTAATATTTTTTTTCCAACATTTCGATTTTGACGTTTTTAGTTCTTAAGAATTAGAAAATACAACATGCTTCTCACATATGTACTATTTTTTTTTTTTTTGCATATGACCTTACGATTTATGACTTTAAGGCACCATGTGAATTCCCTAAATATGAAATATCTGATTTAAAATTGATGTTCCAGAGTTAAAATTTTTTTTCGAGTTTCCAGAAGAAACCGAATTACAAATAATATATTTTTAATTTCAAATGAAAAATCTAAGTTTCAATCCATGTTTCTAAATATAAATGAATATTTGGAATTTCAATAAATATTTAGAGACCTTTACAATCTCGTTTAGATAAATTAAAAAAAAACGATTTTTATATATTAATCCATCCAATCATTGTTTGTAAATGCTAATAGCAAAATATTTTGGTATAATCTTTTCATTAGGGTAAGTTTTTTATGGCATTTTCCATAAAACACTATTTTTAATATTTTTTTCAATTATTTTGCAAAAATGCTATTTGTTCTAAAACTTAACATAAAAAGCCATTTTATATTGTTGTGCAATACTTTTAGACTTTTTTTATTTTTTGTTTTTTCATAAATATTCCTTTTTATGGCCAATTTTCCATTAAAATTATATTTTTTTCAATCTAGCAATACTTTTTATTTTACAAAAATATTCTTTTTTATCGTCTTCTATAAGCAATGTAAAATTTATCTTTCAAAACCTGCAATAAAATCTGACTAAGCGTATATAAAAAGTAATTTCGAATGTCTTTGTTTAAGCATCGTCAAAAAAAGCCACATTAATCATCAATATTGCTCCATTCTTGTCTTCTTAGCAATCAAACACGTGCCTAACAAGCATCATGACCTTACTAAACTTTGAAGACTACACTCAGGGAACTTCTGCTTTAAAAATATTAGAGTTGGGATTAATCGTTCATTTTGGTGACTCGGTCATTATCGTTCAATTCGAGTCAGTGAACTAGTTCGTTCAAATCGTTCAATCGTTCGTTTTTGCTTTGACTTATGACTGATCTGCGTGTGGTGAACTGTGTCGTTTGGTTGACAATTTTTACGCACTATTCATGATTTACGAGTTTTTTCACAAATTTTACTTTACATAGACAAAAAGTGTTATAAAATTGCAACTTTTCTAAAAAAAATTTATTTATTTTGTGTAAAAAACATTTTATTTGTATGACTATAGTTTGAAACAATATTATTACTGTTTTCTAAAAAAAAATAATTGCTCTTGCAAGCAATTGGATTTAATAGATATGCAATTGTTCTATGAATAAAAAGAACGAAATGAACTACTGAACGAAATGAACGATTGAACGACAAGATCGAATATTGGTGAACGAATCATATCGTTCAATTGAGTGAGTCGTTCAACTGAACTAGTTCGTTCATGAACGACTCAACTCTAAAAAATATGTAGTTGGGTTGTAATACAGTTTCTTTATTTTTAATGTAAATGTCAGTCATTTGTAGAACAAATTAAAATATTTACTAACCTTGTAGTTCATTTAAAAAAACAACCCACATCAAATGACTGTTTTATGATTTTACTTTCACTTTTTACAGTTGTTTTTTGTTATTTAAAAAAATAAAAAAAACAAATGTTTGTTTATTTTTTACTACCATGTTTTTCATTTTTACTACAATTTTTAGTCATTTTTGAACATTAACAAACAAATGACAATTACTGTGAAAGTCGTCCTTTCCTTAAGTGAAATTTCATTTGTTTTCAACTACAATTGCAGTAGTCTTTACCTACATAGTATTCTAAGTGTAAAAATGTTATATTTATATAAAAAATATTTTAGTTTTTACTCTGGCTCAAATTATCAATTTTACAGTTTTATTGGTTTTTTGTTTTTATATGCACCGCGATTATTTTTATGTTTTTTTTCAGTTTATAACGAGCTTCCGACCTCCGTATATTTTCAAAAATAAAGCAAATCAAACATATTAGGTAGGTTGATACTAGTATTTCGATCTGTGGTTAAATTAGCAACCAAGATTAGGAAAAACTTTAGTAATTTGTAAAAAATTACTAAAAATTAGTATAATAATAGTAAAATGAGATTGAAAACAGATTTACTATTTTTTTACTAACTTTTTTTTGAGTGTACATTAGGCCGGGTCGATTTGTATGGAGGCAAAAAATCGCTCAACGTTCACGGAAAATTGTATTCTAGGGATCAAAATAAGAAACTTTGCCGAAGGAACCATACCTCTAAAACGAATTCTGATGTCCCGACTTTTGACCCGTAGCGTCAAATTTTTAAAAATTCCACTTTGATATTTGAGAAAGTAGGAGGAATCTCTCCAAGATTATGGGAGCTACTTTTTCTCCGGGATAACTTTATGGGTCAATAGAAAAACAACTAAACAATTTTAGAAAAAAAAATTGGATGATTCTTAGAATAATTGAGTTATGTATTACTAGGCAAAGTTTAAATAGCAAACAAAATATCACGATAAATCTATATCTATAAAAATTTTTGGGCTAGCAAACCATTTAGTTAAGTTTAGCGAATCATATCTGAAACTATAATTAAAATGAGGGCAGTAGGGAATATTAGTAAACATTACTAAAATTTAGTAAAACTTAAGTAAATCCTTGATGTAAATCGATTTTCTAAATTCAAACAATTTTGTTAACTAAAATTAGTAGCTTTTTTCTTAAAATTTATTTAATTTTTTAACTTCAAAACTATGAAAAAACAAAATTTTTTAAAATTAATGCAAATTTTAGCAACACGGGTTTAAAAAATTAGTACAATACTTTGCTTAAATCAGCAACTAAAAACACTAAAACATTTCATAAAACTGTTAGCACCAACAATGAAATTTGTAAATTCAAACAACGTCATTTTTAAATTCAAATTTATTTCTAATAAATTTACACTTTGCAAAATCTCCTATATCAGTTTTGACATTTTAAAGGTTTTATAGATAAACGTGTCGTTGAAGGTCAGAACTCTACAATAAAAAAATAATAAAAAATTAAGAGTAATTTGAAAACAAAACTGTGCTTGGTTCCGATACACCAAAGTCGCCTATAACATTATTACAATGGTATTTTAATTTTTTTTTTATTTTGTTATCCGACCTATTTTTTTTAAGTACGAGGGCGGCTCAATAAGTCCGTGACTTTTGAATGAAACACAGTTTTTTTTGCAAAAAAAAAAAATTATTTTTCAACATAATCTTCTTTAAGCTCAATTCACTTAGTCCAACGTTTCTCCAATTTTGTATCCCTTCCAAAAAATAGGATATTTCGAGGTCCATAAAATAGGCCTCAATTGGCCGTCCAGAACGTTCAGCGTCATTTGTACTTGTGCGCCACAACGAAAGTCAGTAAACCACTTTTTTACCATTGAAATCGATGATGCAGAGGCCCCATAGTATTTATCAAGCTTTTCCTTGGTTTGATTGACGGTTTTTTCGCAAAAAATAATGTTTAATGAGCACTCGAAATTCACTTTTTTCCATTTTTAAACAAATCTACGAGGTTGTAATGTTTTGAACAGCTGTTAAACGCAAAGTAAATGACGGAACTTGCTCAAAATTTGGCAGTAGTCTATTAACAGGTGGTACTTGATGGGAGCAGTGTTGCATTTCATATAATTACGAGGGAAGTTCGAAAAGTCACGGACTTATTGAGCCGCCCTCGTATATTCGTCACAAAACATTTAATTTTAAATACCTTTTACAAATTCATTTTTGTTCAATTGAATTGTCCTTTTAGTAAACAAATTTCAGAACGCTTCTTTGAATAGAAAATTTGTTAATTAAAATAAACTGTTATTATTTAAATGTCACTTTAACATCACTATAAAAAAAAGGGGTTATGAAAACTTCAAAACTTTTACAAAATGATTTTTAATTGTATCTACAATAAAGCTAACCCTCAAAAGAAAAAACCGGAATCATAATCATGATTTTATAGAAGAAACCATTAAACTTTATGAACAGGAAATCCTGAAGTTTCCCTTTTTTCATTGGCAAAAAATTACAATGAAAACGTTAAATTAAGCAAAAATTATAGTAAAAACCTAACTAGAGATTTTAAGAAAAAACACAAAATTTGTATTTTCAGCGTAACTAATTAAACACAAAAACCTCAATAAAAATTTCGTGAGGCATTTATTAATAAACCTTTAACCCATAACAGAAATTGTACATAGATTTTAATGACACACACACAAAATCAAACTAAAAAAGGACAAAATAAGAACCCTTAATAATATTTGACTAGGAAAAGATAGAAAAAGGTATGACAACAAATAGAAAACCCCAAACGTATCAGTTAAAAGATATTACTACCCCGATGTATTTGCCAGTACAAATAACTGCTGGGGTTACAGCATTTTGTCGTAAATATTACTATCAGTATCATAACTTAAAACCGCAACAAATTGTTAAATTACGAGTAGTATCTTAGCATTTATTATATTTACACATAAAAAGGCGCGTTTTATGTATTTAATCCCTTTTATACAGAGATTTTTCTCCAACGACAACTACAGGTTTCTTAAATAACGTATATGTGAAATTAGGGTGGTATTTATGTGAAAGTGATACATTTTTTAAGCTAATTTTTCATTGCATGAGAAGGATATTTGGTTTAAAACCAACATTTTTGAAGTTTCACTTAAACTAAACAATCTTTGAGGCGGTTCATGTATGAATTCCCAAACTCTGATAAAGATTTTTTTTTTTGTTTTATATTGTAATCACGTGGTTTACCCAGCAATAACATGGTAATGACAGGTCATTACCGTATATATTACCAAATTCTGATAGGACATTACCTATTTCATTACCTTAAAATACAAAATAATGACTTACTGATAATGTGTTATAGAAGTAGTTATATGTAATGGCAAAATAATGAGTTACTGGTAATTGGTTACATACGCATCGAATTCATATTTTTAATTCTAATTTTAATTAATTTGTTTTAACAATTTTTACAAGTAAATTTTCAAAGCTACAGTTATTTTAAATCTTTTTCAAGATCTCTTTAAACAAAATAGCTTAAAGATAACCACTTATTTTACAACTCATTTGTAACCACTCATTCTATCATTGTGAGTAACCACTGATTCCTAAAATAAAAGTAATTACTTATTCTTTCACTGTGAGTAAACAATCAGGTAACTCTTTATTCTCTTTTTTTTGTAAGCGAGAATGTAATGAGCACGCATAAGTAAATAACCTGGTAACTAGTGAAGTAAGTCCAACATTTTTGAAGGTTCAGTTAAACTAAACTATCTTTGGGGAGGCCCATTTAGCAATTACTGACAGTCTTTCCTTTTCATTAAATTATTCTGTACGAATGAACTATTTATTTTAAGTAATTAATATTAATCATACGTCTTTTTTAATTTTATAAAATTTAATATCTCTTATTGTTAGAGATGCTAACGTGAGCAGAATTTTGCGTAATTCACGTATTCAGAACAATTTTGATTTAAACATTCACAGTCTCGGAAATATGCGGAATTCGCGTTAATCACACATGAACACGAGTGAGTGAAATCTGAATTTACTAACGTGAGCGAGTCTGAGTAGAAAAAATTTCGTCAATGATTGGGCGTGATTGAAATTTTTCGCTCGTGAGCGTGGGTCAAAATTCACTCACATGCCCATCTCTATTTATTGTCGTTAAATAAGCAGAGTTTAAAATTAAGTAAAAAGTTTTGTTTGTCGAATAATGAATATGCTAAAAATATGAAGCACATGGATATTCAAAATATAATTGCCTTACAAGGAACGTTCGTTGATGAGTTCAATCCGATAAAATTTGGATTCGTGAAGGGGACAACATAATTGAGATTAAATAAAGTTTTTGCTGTTTATGTGTTAAAATTTTGTGTCAAAAATAACACAATTTTCCGTTATTTGCGTCTATTTTCAAGCTTCTTCAAAAAAACAATATACAAATTTGGTGTCAAGTGAAAGGTATTTGGTGTACAAAAAATAGTAAAAAGTTTTAAAGAACAAGTTTTCGTACAACTTCGAAACACATTGTTACCCTTAAATATGCAATTGAGCCGGTATGTTTCTTACCAATTAGCTCCTATATTTAACTTTAGTCTCCTATATCTTGTATCCGAATTTCATTGAAATCTGGAGGATCCAACCAACATACTTCCCTTGCTGGTATCACATGCACTTAAAATTGCAAGGCCATGTGTTGTAAGGATTTTATGTTGTGACCACAATCGTACAACAAAAAATGTATATGTACACGATAGTGCTTTTAGTTAGTAGCTAGCAAAAGTCGAAAAATATTACTAAATTAGTAACTGAAAATTGCGACTAACAGGGCTGTTATTGTTTTTATCAGAACTTGAAATAAAAAGTATGTATGTGTATGTACACTAGGATGTCTCTTAAAATACATTTGTCAGCACACCCCCAGTTTTATTGCAAAAGGTTCCAAATGTAAGAAATCGATTTTTCTTGTTGGATAGCTTTAACACGTTCCCAATTTCGCCTAAAAATTGCCCATTTGTGAAAAAAGGTATATATTTATTAAACATTCATAAAATTTGAAAATTTAATTTTTCATTTTTTCATTTAGTATACTTAAAGTTATTCAGATATGAAATTTTAACTTCATCGGATATCATTAACCCACTTTAGCCTGGAGGCAAAAGTTACCAAAAAATTTTATAAAAATGCAAATGCGTATTTTGTTTAAACTAATTGTAAAGATTTTTCAAAACGCTTAATTTGGCGATGGTCGATAGCTATTTTTATAAAATAATAGTTGTAATTAAAGAAAATAATAAATTGAAAACATGATAATTCGTGTATGTGTGTGGCGCGACTCCTTTCCAGGACATTTTATGAACATTGATTATTTTGTCAAAACTTTAACAAAACTAGAATGTTGGCACGATTTTCGCAAAAATATCACTTAAGTTTGATAAGACTATAATTATCTTTTCTTTTGTTTAAAAAATCTTTCACACTTAGTTTCCTGCGGACAAAAATTACCCATAAAAATGTATTTATATTATGACTACCAGATTGTAAAGCTTTAATTAAATTGCTCCAAAAATGTCACTTAACAAAAAATAATTATTTTGTGTGATTTATTCTATGGGATTATTTTTTCCACTTTTGATCAAAAAATAACCACTAGGAAATTAACAGATCACTTCATTCAGATTTTGTTTAAATTTGGATATGTTGTAAAGTAACGAAAAAGCGCAATTCTTTATCGTACCAATCTTACTCTTAAGTGTTAAAAAAGTGGCCAGGCAGAAAATTACAATCGGCACAGTGTTGCGGGCGCTGTGGTGAAATGGTTGGCACGTTGGACTGCTACACAGATGGTCCCGGGTTCGATTCCGGTGACGGCAACATCAATTAGAAAAATAATAAGTATGAAATTTCTAGCCCTCATATGTATCGCAGCTCCCACCTTCGGTGTTTCCATAGCACTTAATGAATCAGGGCTATGAACCAAAAAAGCTTCAATAAATTCGCCAACTCTACATCAGGTGGCGAGCAACAACTGTTCTAAGACTTATCATCTCGCGCAATTACAGTGTATCCATGTTTGAAGCACTTCTTCTTTCCTCACCTTTCATCTCTCCACTATCCAATTTCCAAAGAAAGCAACAATACAAATTAACAAATAGGAAGAATTTCCTGAGTGTTGCTTCTTTTAAAAAAAAAAAAAAAAAAAAACAAGCGTCGGCGACGGTCGGTTATGCTTTGGCAGAACGTGGGATTAAAATTCTGGACAGTATTGTGGTGTTACCCGTTTGATAACAGTGGCCAACCGTTCGTTGGAACGAACCTGCCACCGTTGGCATAACACTGACAAAGCACATAATTTGTTTCGATAGTAATTTTTAATACGGTGAGTTTTGCTAAGATATCAGTGTTTTGCCAGTACTATTTTTTTGGTACTCTTTCCAATTTTTACCTGGTGGGTTAAAAAATTGCTCCACTTTTCTTTATTCGAAAAAAATTGTTCAATATGAGTATCAAATTAAAAGCATTTTAAAGATTTATCTAACGATTTACCAAAAAAAAAAATCTTAAAGGGGCATATGTTTATTTTTTTTTCTGGGGCCATTTTGGACCCATCTTTTTAACCCTTAAAAATGAAATTTATGTGAAACTAAGTTTAATGTATTGCAAATCAAATAATGTTACAAACTACTTCATAAACACTTCTCTGTACACAGAGAAAAGTTTAGCTATTTGCCAATTGAAATTCGGTTACTATGACTCAAATTCGGTTATTACGAATTTTAGTTGGTTGTCACAATTTAACATTAGTTTTCACAACAAAGTTTGGTTAATTTAACTGATTTTTAGTTTTGACACCAAAACTATTCAGAATTCTAATGTAAATAGCGTTGTATTAAATGAATTTATAAGTTGTTACTACTAAAATACACTTTTCAATTTGTTTGACACTTTATGTCTCTGTATGTGTAAATAACTACTACCCTAATAATGTTTATAAATTATTTGCCAAAATAAAATAAAAAAGAGTAAAATTAAACAATTGGTAGTTATAACACGCAATTTTGGTTAAAATGATATCCTTGCAAGAATACTCTCTAGTGGGTCTTTGTAAACCATACTTTAGAGCCATCAAAAGTTTTTCAAAAATACAAAAAAAAGGTAAATACATGGCACTTTTAAGGGTGTCTGATTTTCTTCCACATTTTAGTGTTGAAGTTAGAGATGATGATGACGATGATGATACTTAGGACGATGATAATAATGGCAAGTAATTTTTGAGGGTAAATAATGTTTTCCTGTTTATGGAACTGAATACATGCCATACAACAACAAAAGACAACAAAAGTGGCAGCAGCAGCATTTTAAGTTAATATATGCAAGCTACTGTAATCTCAGTTAACTACACAATATTTGTTGGGGATTTTTGAATATTTAAAGAAGATAAAGCATAAAATTTAATTCCCGGTTAGGTGAAGCGTATAATATTTAAAACATTGTACAAATGTAGTCAACCAACAAGAATAACAAAAACAGTGGAAGTTTTCATAAATACTTTAGGTATGAATGTTGAATTTCAAAATATTCATATACATATAGATATAGTAGAGGGATTGGAAAGGGAGAAAATAAACACAGACAAAGGATTAGATTTGTATGTTTTTACTAATTTGAAATAATGAAAAATAAGGATTGCCAAACTTTGCTAAATTAAAGTAAAATTCATTGAACCCTTTTCAGACTAATTTTTTGTGAATATTTTTGATTTGGGGTGAAGTTTTAATAGTATTTTGGGGGGAACTAATAATAGCAATTTAAGCAATTTTAGATCGTATTTATGTTGTGTTGGTATAATAATTAGTCAATGTAATTTTTTTAATTAATTTTAGAGACGGTGAAATAAAGTACGCCATTGCAATCAGAGTATCCGAAATATATAGAATTAATGTGCAGAACATCATTAAGTTTTTTTAAGTTCATACCGTGTTAATTTTTGTCGGGAACATTTCATAAATAGAGGTACTACGGATTTTTTTTGTATTGACATTGAAAAGGCGTTATTGTTTGTTTTTATATATTTTTAAATTTATGTTCTTGATATTTTTATTCTACAAACATGTTACAGAAAAACTTGTTACAATAAACCGAAAATATATTAAAAAACTTCGTTGGCAATCCTTACCACCACATTGTGGTAACGTCTTAAGGGAATTAATGCATAAATAATTTATCTCTTTTTCGACATACCAACTTGTATTTCAAATGAATACGTTTTCAGTCTTTTCTTAGTTTTGTTTAGATATTTGAATTTTTGGCTGTTATTCAAAAATTAAGTTTATTATAAATCTTTATGAAAGACTTAAACACTTTAGTTCCTTTGAATTTGCCTGCCATTTCCAAACCAAGTTGTAACACTTTATTTGATGGGTGCGTTAAAACTAATATGAATTTTATTATTTAATGAACAAATCTATACACAAACACATAACATACATGCATGTTCATTGTTTAAAACTTTTCTATTTTTCATTGTGTAGCATAATTTAGTTTGAAGAACTTTTTTTTTCTGGCGACTTAACAATATTCATAACTGTTTTAGTTGCGATAATGTTATGAAAATACTCATAAAAATAAATAATAATTTTGAATAAATTATTATTTTTGATTGTGTTTGGAGTATAATTAAAGTTTTTCTTGGAATCTACGTATATTAGACCGCCTCACCTTATATGGAGAAAAAAAAATGTTTTTGTCCACCCCTCAAAATGTTCCTTGGGTTGTTTTATGATGATTCCCAAAGTCTATCGTCTGTAGTATTGATATCCCGTGCGCTGGACTGTTTTTAAAAAAATATATTTGTGTAGTTATCAAAGAATTTCGTACTTTAACTAAAGGCAGAGTATCATATGAAATTTTTTTTTTAGGACGCATCCAACGGTATATAAAACATGTTAAAGCATGTCCAGTAGGGCAGGTCGATTTGTAGGGAGGCAAAAAAATCGCTCAACGTACAAGAAAAATCGTATTCTATGGATCAAAATAAGAAACTTTTTGTCCCGACTTTTGACCCGTAGGGTTAAATTTTGAAAAAGCCCACTTTGATATTTCAGAAAGTAGGAGGAATCTACTACTTCTAGGAATCTAGCTACTTCTTCTCCGGGAGATGCACTAGCAGATTAATGCACAAATTATCATTCTAGGTGGCCGTTAAGGGGTTAAAATTTAAGTTGAAAGAGGGCCTTTTTAGCCGTGTTTTTATAGTAAAATGTACAAATCTCGGGATAGAGATATTTCAGAAAGTAGGAAGAGTCTTTCCAAGATTAGGGTCTCTGTTTCTTCTCCGGAAGACGCTCTAGCAGATGAATGTATAAATTATATTCGATTGTGTTGGATTCGATTGTGGCACTCTAAATGGGTCAAAGTGGTATTTTTCAAAATTTGACCCTACGGGTCAAATGTCGGGACATCAGAATTCGTTTTAGAGGTATGGTTCCTTCGGCAAAGTTTCTTATTTTGATCCCTAGAATATGATTTTCCTTGTACGTTAAGCGATTTTTAAATCGTCCCGCCATAATGTCCAGGCATATCCATTTTGCAATGATATTCTGTAAAAAAAAAAAGATTTTTAAGGAGATTTTTTTGTTTAAATGTCAAGTTGATATTTGAGATCTTTAGCCAGATCCAAATACATGTATTAACCTAGCTAATATAGAAATAGGAGCAAAAGTCTTATAATTTAAGAGCTAAAGTTATCTGCTAGCATAGAAATATAAAGCATTTTTTTGACACAAATGTACCATTCGTGACAAATTTCCTAATTCAATAGTCATTTAATAATTTTTTTTATTAATAGCAATATAAACGTATTGAAAACATTTTCTAATATTTAATGGTCCGTGTTATCGTATATGAAGAATCCAATTAAGTACGTTTGGATTTACTTAATATTTACGATTGATTAATATGACTAACTTCCAAAAATGTCTTACAACCAGTGCTATGGGGAAAAACTTATTTGGAACCAAATTTTTGACCAAATAAATGCTATAATTTACAACAATTTGCCCAATTACATACAAAAATAGCAAAAACTTTACCTGTTTTTAAGTAAAAATTAAAAAATAACTTTTTCTGTGTAATAGTCAAAGTAAATTATCATATAAAAATTATAATTTTTCTGTTAATTTAGAGAAATATTTGTCATGATCTGAAACCGAAAGAATAAAATCTCACAATTAAAAAATTCTTAACGAAACTATCAAAAATTAACCAGGTGCAAAAGTGTAACATTTGTCTTGAAACAGAAAAATTATTTTCTTCATTACATCAAATAGTTTGACATTAGTTTTTGATTTTGAATAAGGATTAATGGATTTCCTTTCATAGATAAAAATTTAAAGCGAAATATCTGAACAAAGTGAACCCTGTTACACTTTTGCTCCTAACTGTATATAATTTGCTTTATTTTTGTAAATATATCGCACACCTAGTTCAAAAGTGACTCAACTCAAAATTTTTAATTTTTCAGAAATCGAAAAAAAAAAAAATATTTGCAACTTTATACCAATTGAAACATAAAGAAAGACATAATTGTTTTTTAGCAACAGTTAATAACAACAAAATACACTGACATTTTTTTTTTAGCTGTGTAGATGCAGTTTAAGCATATATACCCGAAAAGTTAAAAATTTGAGTTGAGTCACTTTTGAACTAGGTGTGCGATTGATTGGAGTTTGAAAGCTCGTTATTAATAAGTAAAACTAACATAAATTGATCTTTAGTCGAGTTAAGTAAATACGTGATTAAGATTCTTTCGATATTTGCACTAGTTCGCGTTTTATCAAAAATTCATTATGGTGGGAAAGCCCTGATTTAATCAGTTAAATATCGATATTAAAATTTTTCTTTAGTCATGTGCATAATCGATGTGTAGAAATAATTTATAAATTAACAAATTGAATAATATTTCCACGGTTATCTAAATTAAATTTTAACACAAATTTGTCATTAATCCAATCTGCAAACCTTCTGAGCTTCTAGATGTAATGATAAAAATTCGGCTTAAAAGAAAAAAAAAACTTGAATCAGGCTGGTTTTTTGGCTGCATAAATTTTCGCGAATTCAAATTTTTATAAAGTTGTTTATTTTAAAAATTGAACAATTTTGGCTCGATATATATTGGGTATACAAGTTAATAATGTCGATTTGGACAACATATGGCATAACTATCACATATGGTTTGTGTCAATAATAACAAATATGGTATTTTGGGGGGTAAACATCTGTCATTATAATTCAGTATTCGATAGACGCCAATGTGTAAACACACATTTTTTTCAATCGCTATAATAATGTCGAATTTTGTGCCTAAAAGTGATGTTTTGCGGGGAAGTCTGATAAACTTCTTTCATTTGAAGAAAACGGCTGCTAAAAGTTGTCGATTGTTGGTAGAAGCATACGGTGAACATGCACCAACTCAAAAAACTTGTGAACGATGGTTTGCGCGATTCAAAGTGGGGATTTCGACATAGAAGACAAGGAGAGGTCTGGTCAGCCGAAAAAGTTTGAAGATGAGGAATTGGAAGCATTATCCCACGAAGATTGTTGTCAAACGCAAGAAGAACTTGAATTATCATTGGGTAGTCACACAATAAGACATTTCCTTACGTTTAAAAGCATTCGGATTCGTTCAAAAGCAACGAAATTAAGTACTATATGAATTGAAGACGAGATACGCTGAAAGACGATTTTGCATATCGGAAATGCTGCTTGAACGCTACAAAAATAAGTAATTTTTACATCGAATTGTTACTGGTGATGAAAAATGGATACATTACGATAACCACAAGCATTTTTTTAATTTTGCGGAGGAAGTTAAGCCTCGAAAAAACCCTTATTGAATTTTTTTCTCCTACGATACATTTTTATCGTTATATCAAAAAATTGACTCAAAGCGTCGAGAAAAATGCACTAAATTTGTAAAATTCCAAAGTATTTATGAACGTAGTTGATGTACTTGCATGAAATAATTTTTTTATAATGAAACTGAAATGATTAGAACATAGTTACTCTACCTTAATGCATTTTGGGTAAGACGCAAACTAGTGCGAATTTCAAAAAAAGCAGAAACAAGTATTCACCTTAATCGACTAAAGATTAAAATATGTCAATTTGACATTTAAATAACAAAATTTTCAAACAAAAAATATAAAAAATTCTTTTTTTTTACAAAATATCGCTGAAGAAAGATTATGTCTGGTCATGCGTTGACATGTTTTATATACCGCTGGACGCGCCTTAAAAACCCATTTCATATGATAATATTCAATAAGTTTACTTTAGCAAGAGAACAAACTTTTTTTAAAACTAAAGAAAACATTTTTTGAAAACGGTCCCGTGAATCTCAATGATAAACAAGAAATATTTTGGTAATCATCATAAAGCAAGCCAAGGAACATTTGAGGGGTGGACAAAGAAACTTTTTTTCGTGAGTCGGTCTAATGTATGAGAAATATTTTTATATTTTATATGGAACATTGTAAGAATTTAATTATATTTTAATTAGTTTATATAATATTTAAACAATATACACAAGATTAATTGTATGTGAAAATAAATAGAGAAATGTATTTAATTTTCATAAGTAGATTACTAATTATTATGGCAAAGAAATGTGTCTATTTTAAAATTCATTGTCGTTCGTTTTTTATGGCTGCTTAAAGTTGGTATTTTTTTAAAAATCTATAAAAATACAGCACTGTTCAAAAGGTCGTAAGGTTGGAACACGTTGTTTGATTTTAAAAATTAATATCTCATTTCAAAGCTTATTTTGTTCTCTTTGAGATATGTTAAGCTTTGATTTATACGCCTTTGAAATATGATAAAAAAACACTTTAAAATTACCTTGTTTCGCAAATATTCAGAATGGAGTTTTAATATGTTTTTTAGAAAAACGTTTCATTCTGATATTATTACGATTATATTCAATATAAAACAACATGAATTTCCAAAACTTATAAAAAATATTAACCTTAATACGGAGGTTAAAAAAATATATGTGTGGTGAAACACTTTTTGTATATAAAAAAATATGTTTGTGGTGAAAATAAAATTTTTGAGGTGAAAAACAGTTTTTGAGATGAAAAAAAAATTATATGGTCAAAAAAAAAATTTGCTGCGAAATAAAAATTTAAGGCGAGTTTTAAATATTACTTCACCTCTTATCGTCTACACGAGGTGCTTCTATCAAATTGTACTTATATGCAGTGTTAGAGTTGTGTATTTCGTGAACGACCTATTTCAATTGAACTAGTCTTTACTTTGAACTAGTGAACTAGTTCGCAATCTTCAGCTCTTATAGGTCTTTCGCTCTTTTCGTTCTGTTTTTTTGTCATTGTCATTCTTTGTTGCTTTTGAGTTAAGTTTTCTTTTTTTAATGTTGCCAGCTCAATTTTTTTTTTATGTTAAAAACAAATGTCTAATATGAATAATTCGCTTAAAAGTTATCGAACAAACGATCTTACGAATGATTGAACGAAATTATCAAAGATCGATTGAACTAGAAAAGCGACCTAGTTCATTCAGATCAAGAAAGAGCGATCACTCAAACAAACTAGATTACCCAAGTCAATACAGTATGGAAAAGTTAGATGTACCTTCATATTAGACCGATTTTGATCATTTTCAATACCAAACTTTTGGGAAGGATATTTATCAATCCAGGTGAAAATGAGCAGTCCCTAGTGCGTTGTCCCGCCGTGATCGCCATTTCAACAGACAGACGGACATCGCTAAATTGGCTGAACCTTCAATACGGATCAAGTATATATATATAAAAGAATGTAAAACTTATATATGCACTCATAGATATAAATCCTGTAAAAGTAGCAGAAAAAGCTACAAAATTTAGCAGTTTTTTTTTGCTAAATATTAATATAATAAGAACAGCAAAAATAAATCTGTTAACTTTACAAAAATGTTGTTCTATACGATGTGAATTTTAGTCAATTAACAATTTACTCAATAGCAATTCACTCTATAAAATTAGCAAAAACTTCTACTAAATATTTGTAGACTCAAAATAGCAAACAAAAACTGTAATATTAACAGAATTTTTGCTATATTTTCCTCAAATTTAGTAGAATGGATAAAACAGTTTATTTTGCTAAAATCAACAGAAATTTTTTCTAATAAATTGTAGACTGCTGACTTCATAAGGGCAGACTTTTATTCGAATTAAAAAAAAAAAACTAAAAAAAAATTTTAAAATGTTTACATTTTTTAATGCTTTTTTGTGTACTAATATTTAGTAAATGTTTTTGCTGATTTTAGCAGATTATTTTGTTCTTTCAATAAACTAAAATTTTGCTCAAATATAACTTAATACAAATATTAAGTTATATTCAACAGATTTGTTTTTGCTATTATATTACTAATATTTAGTAATACTATTTTTACAGGTTTATTTCTATGAGTGTACCCATATCACATATGGTGGAGGGTATAATATTAAAAATATGCCTTGATGTCCTTTTGCAGGATATGTCCCAAATGTGGATAATGGGCAGACGTGATATGGAACTGTTCAATCAGAATTTTTTTTAACGAAAAGTGTTTTTATATATTTTTTTGCATTGAGAGTGCGCTGTTCTTATAAAAAGCTTCAATACTAGGCGAATTAATGATATTTTTTTTATCATAGTGATGACATTATTGCCTACAAAGCTCACTTCAATATTTTTTATATAAATTTTCTGCGAGTTTTTCAGCTTTCTAACACTCAATGTTGTTATTATTTAACATTATTTAACATTGTTATACATCTTTCGTCGTTATTTTGTTAGAAATATGATCAGAATTACAGTATTGCTGTTCCATTAGATTCGGTGGTATATACTTGGATATGTTCTTCTTATAACTTCTTATATTGTCACATCATAATTTTAACCCAATAGCAAAACTATGTGCTTTTGCTGTTTCATTTTATAAATTTTTTAATGAAACTTTTCATATTTAATGCCACATTTAAAAATTTTGTGATTTAAATATGTACACACAATTACTATATATATCAACCCATTGCACCCTTTTGGGGACATCAATATAACTATGCAATTATAAAACTTTGTTTTTTAAAACTTTTTATTTAATTTTCGTCTAAAATACAATATTTATATTTAAAATGTGTAATCAGCTCATTTACAGTACACGTTCGTTCACAAAGAAAAATTCAAAATGTATCATTCAATTCTCAGCCTTCAATTTTCGAAAAATAGCGGCAAACCCATTCTTGCATTATTTTGTTGATTATAATCTCGGTAATCAATAAAAATTATAAAATACAGTAGAATCTCACAAATTAGAACTCTAACAAATTAGAAACGTCCAGATATTAGAACCGGCAATTCCAATGTATTGTACGCTCTGAAATTAGAACCTGTGGTTCTAATTTCTGGAAGTTTTTTTATTTTGTTTTGTATTTTCACTACAAATTATTATTTTGCAATGTATTGAACGCTCTAATGTATTGTACGCTCTGAAATTTTTTTTTATTTTGTGGAAATTTTTTTTATTTTGTTTTGTATTTTCACTATAAATTATTTTTTTGCTCATAGAAGTAAAAATAAAACGAGAATCCTCGAGTTATTCGTGGTGGGTACAATTCGGTCATATGCATGTGAGATTTGATATGCTTGTACAAAATGAAAATTTTAAAGTTTTTCTATTAATTTAATATGTTCAATTAATTAAATATTATTAAATGAAAATTGTTTTGTGTTTAAATAAAGCTTACATAAATAGTTTTATTATAATTTTCTGTAAAAAAAATGTCCAGAAATTAGAATTGCCCGATGTACAAAGTGGTTCTAATTTCTGAGATTCTACTGTATTTTCATTTTAACAAATTTTTTACGGTACAAAATATAGGTGCCCTCATATATGTACAGTGGGCGGTAATGGGTTCAATTGAGAAAAGAATCATATAATAAATTATAAAATACAGTGATTTATGAACACATTAAAACAAATTCTATATTTGTATTTTTTGTTCAATAAAATAGTAGTGAAGTCGGAATTTTTTTTTTCTAAAAAACATATTAAAACTCCTTTCTGAATTTTTTATATGTTTTAAATGACATATTGATCAATCTGCAAACAAAAATTAAAGAAAAAGAAAATAGATGCATTTTCAGATATTGGCGATACAAGGACATTTTGACGTTTTTTTAAATCCTTTTTCAAAAGCAAATAAATCAAAGCTTCTCATATCTCAAAGGAGACAAAATAAGCATTGCAATGAGATATTAATCCGACTGCGCGTTAAATAATTGTGAGCACTTAAACAATATGTATTTTTAAAAATTTTCAAAAAAAAAAAACCAACTTTAAGAGGACATATTGATCATTTTTTTAAAGGAAATATTGATCAATCTGCAAACAAAATTAAAGAAAAAGAAAAGAGATGTATTTTTAGATATTGGCGATACAAGGACATTTTGACGTTTTTTTAAATCTTTTTTCCAAAGCGAATAAATCAAAGCTTCACATATCTCAGAGAAGACAAAATAGGCATTGCAATGATATATTAATCCGACTGCGCGTTCAATAATTGTGAGCACTTAAACAATATATATTTTTAAAAATTTTCAAAAAAAAAACTAACTTTAAGAGGACATATTGATCATTTTTTTAGAGGACATATTGATTAATCTGAAAACAAAAATTAAAGAAAAAGAAAAAAAATGCATTTTGAGATATTGGCGATACAAGGACATTTTGACGGTTTTTTATGCCTTTTCAAAATCGAATAAATCAAATCTTCTCATATCTCAGAGAACACAAAATAAGCGTTCAATAATTAAATTTTAAATTTTATAAATTTCCAAAAAAAAAACCAACTTTAAGAGGACATATTGATCTATTTTTTAGAGGACATATTGATCAATCTGCAAACAAAAATTATAGAAAAAGAAAAGAGATGCATTTTGAGATATTGGCGATACAAGGACATTTTGACGTTTTTTATGCCTTTTCAAAATCGAATAAATTAAATCTTAAGCTTTGAAATGAGATATTAATTTTTAAAAATAATAACGAGCACTTGAACGATATGTATTTTATAAATTTTCAAAAAAAAAAAAAATACGATCTTTAAGAGGACATATTGCTCAATGTTTTAGAGGACATATTGATCAATCTTCAAACAAAAAGTACAGAAAAAGAAAAGAGATGCATTTTGACGTTTTTTTATATCCTTTTTCAAAAGCGAACAAATCAAAGCTTCACATATCTCAGAGAAGACAAAATAAGCATTGCAATGAGATATTAATGTCCGTTCAATAATAGCGATCACTTGAACAATATGTATTTTTATAAATTTTCCAAAAAACGTACCAGCTTTAAGCAGCGACAACGATTTTTTTTAATTGGGGGATAACATATACCAAGTTTCATGCAAATCGGAAGGGGTGAAGTTGAATGTGCCTTCTGTAATGACTTATATAAACTTACATGCTATTTATTTAAATTTTAAAATTTTCTTTTATTTTACTTTATTGAGTTCAAAAATTGCGTGTAGTGTATTGCCTTAATCATGTCCAAACAATAACTAAACAAACAAGTTTGCTTATTGAAGGACTAACCAAACTTTGTAACTACCTCGTTTAGTCTCTTTTTTATGCTAAAACTAATAGTAAAATAAAATATCATGAACAAGGAAGTTTTTTGTGTTTGTTATGTAAACTATTTAGGCAAATATTGAATAAAGTGAAATAGGAAAAAAAACAGCAAATAAAGAGGGGAGTTAGCTAGCAACAGTTTTTTAAAAAAATATCCAAACTATTACTACACTGAATCAAAAACAGCGGTGAAATCAAGTAAATCCTATATTAAATTGATGAATGGGGTGATCACTATACAATCAACAAAACCTGTCCGTTGTTAAGCAAATATATTTTTTCCAGTTTAACTATTTGTTGATTGTTATTTTGACGAAATGTCGTCAAATATATTGACAGAAATTAGTTATTTCAACAAATTTATTTAATCAAATTGAATAATTATTAAAATATTATTGTAATGCATTGTTAACGATTTATTCAATTTAAGAATGCGCTTTATTTAATCTTATCCTATTTTTCTGAGTTATTATCAATTCTTAATTTTATATTTATTTGTCTTTTATATTTTATAAATTTTAATTTTTAATAATATACGTCGTTAGTTAGTATGTTACGAGGGCGGATCAATAAGTTCGTGACTTTTTGAAAATTCCTCGTACGTATATGAAATACAACACTGCTCCCATCAAGTACTAAGTGTTAATAGACTACTGTCAAATTTTGAGCAAGTTCCGTCATTTACTTTGCGATTAACAGCTGTTCAAAATATACAACCTCGTGGATTTTTTTAAAAATGGAAAAAAGTGTATTAGTGCTCATTAAACATTATTTTTTGCGAAAAAAAACCGTCAATCAAACCAAGGAAAAGCCTGATAAATACTATGGGGACTCTGCACCATCGATTTCAATGGTAAAAAGTGCTCGTTGTGGTCGCATAAGTACAAATGACGCTGAACGTTCTGGACGGCCAATTGAGGTCAATACACCCGAATATGTCGAAAAAGTCCACGATATGGTGTTTGCCAATAGAATAGTAAAAGTGTGTGAGATTGTTTATGCCATAGGCATTTCATATGGCAGTGTGGTTTCGATTTTAAATGATCAGTTGGTTTTAAGAAAGCTGTCTGCAAGATGGGTGCCGCGTTTGCTCTCAGTTGACGATATACGTAATCGTGGCCAATAAGGTGATGGTAACAGTTTTTTGGGATGCACGCGGGATAACTCACATCGATTACCTTCAAAATGGAAAAACAATAAACGGCGAATATTATGCCAACTTATTGGACCGATTTAACGAGGATTTAAAAAGAAGACCCCATATGGCTAAGAAATGCCTATTTAATGGACCGCGAAAATCCTCTTTTTTGGATACAAAAATTGGAGAAACGTTGGACTAAGTGTATTGAGCTAAAAGGAGATTATGTTGAAACATAATTTTTTTTTTTTTTTATAGTAATTAAATGTGCTAAAGTTCCAAAACTTATTTAACAAATTGTGAAAAGCAATCTGATGTAGGCGTGTCCCTATCCGGATTTCATTCCTGCCTAAGGAAATCTTCAGGGGACTTTGTTATTAGAATTTCTAGAGATATTTGTTATGTTAAATCACAAACTCAATGAGAATTTCTTGTCCTCGTCTAGGAGCGAGATTCAAAATTTAAAATATCAAAGAAAAACCAAAACAACAACAAAAAATTGTCACAATTGGCTTCGTTGCAAAAAAAAACTGTGTTTCATTCAAAAAATCATGGACATATTGATCCGCCCTCGTAGTTCTCTCAGTGTATCAACATAGTAATATTTCTAGCATTTTTCAAATTCAATTCAATTATAATAAATAATATACTAGGAATGAGCGCTAAATTTGTCAATATTTAAACACGTATTCTTCAACCACTATTTAAAAAACGGCAAAAGTTGTTTAATTTTGTATTCGTGTAATAGATATAGGAGAATATAAACTATAAGTTTGACGTTGATACGGTTTACGATTTTAAATCCTCATATGTATCATCATCGCATGGCATTCTAATTCTGCACCAAAGATTGTTTTTTTTATGTAATATTTGCACTTTACTAGTTTTGTTTTTCTTTTTCTTTTTCAGTTTTAAACTTTATTTATTTAAGGATATTGAACCCCATTTTATGAAACATGATAAGTTGACATGTTTACATAAGATTTATCAATTATTTAAAATAGAAAATAATAAAAGAAAAACATGCATAACCCAGCACCTTTTTTTAGAGTTAACAACGAAGAACGTTTTTTGAAAATTATATACAATCGAAACATTTTGTTTTGTAATAATATTAGTTTTCAAAACTCCCTATGGATAAATAAACGTAACTGTGATCTGTCGTTCCCAAAATGAACACTTCATTTGAATTATAAGAAGGCGAAAAACTTTTGCTTAAATTTAGGACTAAAATTGTTGCTGGAATTTAAACCGTGTGATAGAATATAACATTTGTCTTTTCCCAAAATAATAAATATATATGGGCCATTCCACGAAAGATCGTCTAATATCTGACCTTGGGTCTTTCAATTTCTATTAAATATTAAATTCAGAAACTCTACATAGGAACTTAATGATTGCCATTTTTCGTTTTTCAAATATCGTAAAATCCATGATTATTTTCGCTAGTTATGTGCAAAAAATAGAAATATGCAAAAAGTTTGCATATTCATATTTTCTTTAATATTCATTGGATCACCACCGTTTAAATTGCACTGGAATAGCATAGTCCCCTATTTTTAAATTGCTGATAAAAACTTTTTTCCAACCACAGAAATAATTGCATTTTTTATGCAGTTTATTTTGTAGATGCATTTTTCTAAAATTTTGGCTCTCTCGATTTAAAAAAAGAATGCATATTTTCAAAATATGGAATTTTTACCAAACAGTTGCAGATTCACTTTTTTAGGTCCCGGGATTTAACTCTTTTTATTGATTTTTTGGAGAAAAAATGTTGTAGCAATTTTAAATAGATAAAGCAACAATTGAACCATTTATTTTTAAATTGTATAAGTCCCTTTTAAAAAAAGTTTATATAATGAAATTTTTACGGAATTCCTTGTGTTGTAAGTTATTTTTAATAACACGAATATCCTCCCCACGAAAGTATTGTCTGGATGTTATAAACATTAATCATCAGATCCCTAATCTGCTCCTTGAATTTTTCGAGCACGTTCAATTTTGGCGAAATTTGCAATTTCGTTACTATTTTTTAAATGCATTTTTTCAAGCAATTTTGATAATTTACAGATTATGTTCTATGTAATTGACCTACTTATGTCAAAAAAACACCTAAATTTTCTAATTTCTTAGAAAATTTACAATAAAATAAAAAATATTAAGTTTATGTACAACAGTTTATTTTGAAAGTAGTATGAGTCCATTCAATACTGATAACACCTTGAATTACGCAATAAATATGAAATTTTTGTTATGTATAAATAAATTAAATGGCTCTTGATGAGATGCGTTTAAAAAAAATTGTACAAATGTTGTCATTTACAATTTCAAAAACATTAAATAGAAAAATCCTCTGTATATCATTTTAAAAACAGAGGGACTCATACCGCTTTCAAAATAAATAGTTAAATTTCGTATTTCTTAGTTTTCAGTTTTATTAGGATAAAATTTAAAAATGTAGTGTTGAGGGGCCATTTTGCACGTCACTGTTTTAAAAACGGTACATTTAATTTTTAAGATAAAAGTGGCCTAATTTGTGAAAAGTGCATTTAAAAAACGAATTACATAAAAAATGCGTTTTTGTATGCAGAGAACAATTTTATAAAAAATTTTAAATTTTAATTGTTATGATCCGATGAATATTAAAGAAAATAAGAATATTCAAACTTACAGATTTTGCATACACTTAGAATACTATGTAGGTAACTGCAAATGTAGTTAAAAACAAATGAAATTTACTTGAAGAATGGACGACTTATGTTTCAAAAATGAACAACAATTGTAGTAAAAATGAACCATGCATAAAAATGCATACAAAAGCGTAATACAGTACTTTGATGTGGTTTGTTTTTTTAAATAAACTACAATTGTGTTCAAAGTTAAAATTTATTCTACAAATGACTGCATTTTCACTTAAAAATAAATATACTGTACTTCATCTCAAACAACTACAAATATTTACAGCAAAAGTTTCCTGAGTGTACAATATTTCTCAATTTTCAAAAAAACACTAAATCGAGGATAAAATAGTAGATTTTCCAAAATTGGAAAAATGCTAATCATTGAGTAGCTTTATATAGTTTCTGAATACAAAATTTAATTGAAATCTAAAGATCAGTGAAAAAAGTTATCTTTTTTGCTGGTCTTCGGTGGAATGTCCGATATATTGAAATTTGCGTGTTTCATTGAATTTCATTTCATATTAAATACATATGCAAAAACATGACAGTTGTTTTATATTACATTTACATTCCTTCTTTAAAATTTTGTACAAAAACAAAAATCTTATAACAACCCAGTGTAGAAAAGCATTACCATATCAGTAATTTACAATTGTCATTACAAATCCCATTACTTTTATACGGAGATGTCGCGCAAAATCACGAAACATCATTACTGAATACCTAACGAAAATTCAAATGTGAGGTTACCTTTATGCTTACTTCCATGGACAGAAATAATGAGTCTAGAAATTAATTTTCAAAAAACAAATTTCAAAAAAACTTATTTTTTATTGAATTTTTTTTTATAAAATGTACCCACACGGGATCCGAACCTGCGACTCCAGGTTGTCAGTCAAGCGCTTTACCAGTTGAGCTATCTCGACATGTTATAGTTGATGGATAAAAACATGTAATTATATATGTACTTACTAGAGTGGAAAAAATAATGAGTTTAAAAATAGATTTTCTAAAAATTTCTAGATCATAACTTTAAATTTAAAATAACGCTAAACATACGTACTTGTGGTTAACGTATTATTGTTTTGTATTGAAATAATGGGAAAATTAACTAGTTATTATTGGTGTAAAACTAATGCCTGGAGTAAGCTGCTGTCATTACTAGTAGTCCCAAAAGTAATGACATGTCATTACCGTTTCTATACTGGGAATATTAAAGAATAAGATGTTTACACACAGAGAAATAAAGTGCCAACCGAATTGAAAAGTCTTTTTTAATGGTAGCAACTTATTAATTGAGTTAGCACAACGACATTTACATCAGATTTCTGTATATTCATACAATTCAATTTACCGCATTTTGTTGTGAAAACAAATGATAAGTTGTGGCAACCGACAGAAATTCGTAATAACCGAATTTGAGTCGCTGAATTTCAGTTGGCAAATAGCTACATATTTCTCCGTGTGTATTAGATAAAAATCAAATGCTAAACTAAACCATTCAATACAATATGACTACATCATACTACAACCACATATTACTTAGCATAAAACTTTCATATCATACTTTAATTGAAATCCCATCTATTTGTATTTGGAAAAAAGGGGATGTTGTAAATGATGGTTAAGTTGATTTGGTCACAATACAATTGTATGCAGATTTTCTAATAGATAAGTTTTGGTTTTTCTATATTTTTTTTTGCTTTGTGTATGCAAAATCAACCATCAAAGAAGTCAATTTATATGTAAAGTTAGTTAGATGATGATGACAATGCGCCAAGTCAAGACCTTTTAAGGGTATTATAGTATTTGATTTTTTTATTTTTTCTCTTTTATATTTTCGGGAGGGATAAATGTTTGTTTATCAATAACACAGCTGTGACCATTGTGTAAATATAGTATTTTTGCTATTATATGGTAATCTTAACAAAACAACAAAAAAAAAATAAAAATCATCACATCATATGTATTGTGTAAAGGATATTCCATCATTGACAACAGATGAATGAAGGAAGGATAACGTGTGTGTGTGTGTTTGCATAGCCCTAAAGAAAAAAAATAAAAAAAACAAAAGTATTGTTTTCAAACGATTTTCTAATCAACTGTATAAGTGCTTTAAATCACATTTATGTTTCATACAGTTTTGCTGTACATTTCGGAAGGATTATTCAAAAACTCAACAGCTAGAAATTGGAAATTATTTTGTCACTAAAGATACTTCATATAAGAGTGTTGGGTTGGTTTTAATACGTTAACTTACAATATAAAATTTCTTTTCATAAAGTCAATTTTCATATATGGTTAATGTCAAGATATTGGTCAATTTTATTTATAGGCAGTGTTGCCAGTGGATTTTTTAGAAAATACCTACACTAAGCACTAAAAATCCCTTTTCTCCCTACATTATCGAATTTTATCCCTACAAAAATCCTTACGAAATTTTTTATATTTTATATTGAGAATTGTGTCAATTTAATTTTTTGCAATTCTTATACTCTCGACGACAAATCCAATTATTGTTCGAAAATTATTTGAAAATAGAAATTTATTAAATTTTCCAAAATATTTTATTATTGGCAAAATAAAAATCATACCAACTATCTAAAAGTTTTATTTCATATTAGCAGGCTATTTTGCGTCGAAAATTAATTTTTATCTTGCTTTTTTACATAATCCAGCAACAACTGTAATGCTTTTGTTTTTTTCAGTGTTGTCTTTAAGCTATTAGGGCCTATAATTTCCAATGTAATTAAAAAACCATTTAATACATATTTTTCCGACGTTTCGACAGTTTTTTGCTGTCTTTGTCAAGGATTTTTGTTTAAGTTTGAATTTTAACGTCTTTTTCAGACAATTGCAATTAATACTATAATTAATATGCAATTTGATTTAATTTTAATTGTGAAAGACGTGGTAGACAAGAATGAGTGTATTTTCTAAAAATCATAACTACATTGTCAATTTTCAATTTTCTGAATCAGACTGCGCAGTTTCTGGTATTGAACCTTCGTCAATGACCCTGTTTTTTTTGAATAATGTAATATTTGTTATGTTTTTATTTCTTCGATTGCGTCTATATGAAATTTTCGGTGCAATCAGTGACCGTGGTATAGATAAACTGATTTCTAATGCCACACATGCTTTTTGTTGGTGAAATTTAACAATGGCTTGTCATAGGTAGGAATCTGTTCACACAATGCTGCAAAAATACTTTCAAGGGATATTATATGCCCAAATAACTTCCAAAGATATTGTTAGTTACGAAACTCCCAACCCGATGAAAAGTTCCGATATAGGTACATATAGTCATATATAGTCATATATATAATTCAATATCACATCAGCTTCAAAAAATGCGTTATCTCATGAGATCCCATGGGCTCTCATCTGCTATAATTTTATCCGAAGACTAGGTTTATCTAATTTGATAAAATTTGATATAACTTCATAAAATTCTTGGGAAATCCGCACTACTATTTTGTTTCACATTCCAAATAATAATGAAAATTTAATTTATAAATCAATGGATTGAAAAATTAGACGGAATTTCAATTTGACTAATATGAGCTGCCATATCCAATTATACGTAAAAGCGATAGTATTATTTCTTGTATCTACCATATATATTTAATAATAATTTAACAATTTAATAATAATAAATATTATTTATATATAATTATCACTTTTTTATGTGTGTTTTTTTTTTTTTTTTTGCTTAACTTGGATTTTCCGATTTTGAGCTTAAAATTGGTTTTTTGTTTGTTTTGATTTTCTTTTTATACTCATGAAATATTATTTATTTTATTAACTGTGAGCTTTTTCTTTTAAGCGTAGCTTTTCTAATTTTTTTTACTTTTTTTACGATATATTTTTACAATATATGTTTATATATAATTATATATAATGTTAGAGTTCGTCAGAAAAGTATAAATTATCTTTGCCTTTGGGGTATAAACACTTTTCAAAATGTATTGGCATTAATAAAAAAAAATGCCGTTATTATTTTTTTTAAATTCCAATTCCGCAGGCGCACGGCGGCCAAAAAAAAATGCAGAGCAAAGAGAGCTGTATTTATATGAATCATCTTCTACACCAAAAATTATTTTAAAAAAACTTTTTTCTTCGTTTTTAAAGTGCACCATTTATTAAATGGAGTGGTCGGAAAAAAAAAAAAAAGAAAGCATTTTTAGTTGAGAAAAATGGTGCAAACATTTTCGCTTTATTGGTTACCATAAAGCGAAAAATGTTGTCTTTACTAAAAGCCAATATTTTATTGATTAACAACTTAACAAGCCGCGATATATTGAAAATGTTTGTTTTACTTTTCTTAGCTCCAAATACTTTTTCATTGTGTGTGCTAAAAAAATATTTTTTTTATTTTTTACAAAATTGATACCTTAATAACTTTTTTGCCGTTTGAGATATGTCAAACATTTTCGTTTCATTATTTTCAGTTGGTAATACATTTTTATTGTGTGTGTTTGAGCCGTTTGAAAAAAGCTCTGACAAAAATGTTGGCTATTTTGGTTAATTTCGGTGACGATATTTTAGGGGTAACAATATTTCAGTTATTTCGGCAACGGTTTTCAGCGTTAACGGTATTTTACTTATTTCGATACCGGTAATTTGGCGGCAACGTTATTTTCAGTTATTACGGTAACGGTGTTTTAAGTATAACGTTTTTAAGTTATTCAAGCAATGTCAATGCACATCGATTAGCCCCATTATGACCTAATGCTAATGACTAGCTAGAAAAATATATCTAAAGAGTGTTTTTACAGAGGTATGAAATGGAAATAAATGAAATGGAAATAAATGGAATGAAATAGAATAAAACAAAGATGAATTTTTGAAATTGAAATGAAATTTACTTTATTCGAAAGATAATCTTCTGGCAGATAATCTTAGACGTAGTCTAATCTGGAGGTCCAATTTTCGATGACTTTTTCCAACATTTGTGGCCGCATATTGGTCAATCGTTTCGGGCTTATCGGCGTAGACTAGCCACTTCACATATCCAACAGAAAATAGTCCAGCGGCGTTAAATCTCACAATTTTGGAGGCCAATCCACGGGTCCGAAACGTGAAACTATGCGGTTAAAAAACGTTTCCTTTAATAAATCAATTGTGGCACGAGCTGTGTGACATGTTGCGCCGTCTTGTTGAAACCACAGCTCCTGCACATCATTGTTGTTCAATTGTCAGTAATCATGGCTCTATAGCGGTCACCATTGAATATCACGTTCTGACCAGCATCGCTTTTTAAGAAGTACGGACCAATGACTCCAGCAGCCCATAAAGCACACCAGTCAGTTTTTCTGGATATAACGGTGTCTCAACATGCACTTGAAGATTATCATCACTCCAACTACGGAAGATTTGTTTATTGAAGTATCCATTAAACCAAAAGTGAGCTTCATCGCTAAACAAAATTTGTAAAATTCGTGCGCGATACGTATTTCAAGCAGAACCATGGTTTCGAAAATAAATTTGCACAATTTGGAAGCGTTGTTCAGGCGTCAGTCTATTCATGTTGAACTAAACTAAACATAAATCACTTGCCAGCAGTTAAAAAAGTGTTGCCAACTTAAAGTTCTATATCTGTATAAAAAACACCCTTTATTTACAGCTTTTATTTTTTCTGATTTTTTCAGATTATTTCGGTAACGGTATTTTACCGATAACGGTATTTCAGTTATTTCGGAAACTGTATTTTTGTTATATCGGTAAAGGGTTTTGAATCGATAACGGTATTTTAGCGGTATTGCATGGCATCCCTTTAAAAAATAATATTTTAAGACTTGTAAATTCACCAAATTCAAATTCAAGTAAAAATAGCAAAATTTTCAACTACAATCCCAATTTGAACTAAAAATTAGTTTAAATACTTGCAAAGTTGGATTACTAACGCCTTTTCTAATTTTTCTACTAACTTTTTTCTATGGGTATATCTTTATCACCTCTGAGTTAGTTACACACAAAATGTACAAATTTTGTTAAATGATTGATAAGTCTATAACAAATCTGTTAATCACGAAAACATTGAAAATGATTTAGTTATCACTTGAGTAAACAAACATATTTTAAACAGTCTGTCACCTAAATCGATTATAAAATTTAGTGAAAATTTATAGGAAAATCTGTGTGTACATGTCAATAGTTAATAGTTTACCAAATGATTGATAGTGTATAAAACAACCTGTTGGAATACGGTTCGCTAGAAATATTTTGCTGGAGTTTGCAACAAATCACCATCAATTCATAATTCATCATTTTAAAAAATAGAAGAAACAAATTCAAATGAATTGCGTTTTACTTTTATCATATTAGAAAAACTACCACCACCCTTAGTAGTATATTTTTTTATTTCCATCACTGGCTTATTACTCATGCACATTCATATAAGCGGCTTAAAAAAAATTTTTTTTTCATTAATATTTATTCAACCGCATAAATATAAGTCAAAATCAATGTCATTATGGTTTTTTTTTTGCTCCAAGTAAAACTGTGCTGTGTAGAAGTCAAATTAGAAATGGCTTACTGACAATTCACAGTGAGGGATTTACAAAAGAAATTCGATATAATTTGTGCATTTCGTACTGGGTAGTTCGATTGCAATAAAATTTAGCACAGTAATACACAAGGTGCTAAGGCTCTTAAGTTTTCAATAAGGAGACCACAGGCCCATTTACTACCATTGAGCAATTTTTTTAGTTTCATTTATTATTTACATTTATTTAAATTTTCATAGAAATTTAACCACAAAACGGAATATTTTCGTTTAATTATTTCCGTACAGTTTATTAGCAGAGCAATTCCATATGAAAGCGATCACCTTTTGGACGACCCCTCTCCGATTTTAAAATAAATAGTCTCAATCGATTGCCCAGCAAAAAATAATGTACCTACATATTTTTTTTTTTTTTATAGTGACTGGTTTAGTGGTGGTGTGCACCACTGTCATGTGACAAAATTGAAGAATTCTTCATAAGGGACCTCATTAAAAGTTGTTTAAAAAAAAAAACTACTAAAGCGATCGCAACGAATGATAGCTCGTTGGAAAGGTATTGAATCAGGCTTTAATTGAAAAATAAAATTTTCCTAATTTTTCTCAGAAATTTACCTTTTTTCCCATGAAAATTAAATTTTCCCATGAAAATTAAATTTTCCGATTTTCCACAGAAGCTCCTAAATTTTCCGGCTAATTTTATTTTTTTTGGATTCCTCATAATTTTTGCTTTAAGAATCAGCAATAAAAAAATGGGCCCCGACTCCTTGTTTGGACAGGAGAAGAGCATTTAGAGACCACCTTGTTCTCATTCTTTTATATTTTTTATAATTGAATTATTTTTAATTATTTAACAAGAAAAATTAGGAAAATTTTATTTTTAATTAAAGCCTGATTCAATACCTTTCCAACGAGCTATCACTCGTTGCGATCAACTTTCAATGAGGTCCCTTATGAAGAATTCTTCAATTTTGTCACATGACAGTGGTGCACACCACCACTAAACCAGTCACTATAAAAAAAAAAAAAATATGTAGGTACATTATTTTTGCTGGGCAATCGATTGAGACTATTTATTTTAAAATCGGAGAGGGGTCGTCCAAAAATTTGCCAATTCTGATCGTTTCATATGGAATTGCTCAGCAATAATTTTTTTTTAATAATATTTAAAAAATTAGTGTCTGGTTTTTTATTAAAATGATTTGTTTCTATACAAAATTATTTCAATTTAAATTACAAGAAATTCATTTAGTAGAAAAAAAAACAAAGAAAACAAACATCTCAGTTAATTTAAACTACAAACTATTTGAGTGCATGTACGGCCTGGCCTATCTTATATACTTTCTGAGTTGTTCAATTTTGAAAATATTTTTTTTTTAATTTTTGCAAAATCTGGCCCTAAATATGTGCCGACTTTTTGACAATTATTTGCAACGTAAACAATACACTAATGAAAATATGAATGCAAATTCCTGATTGATTGAAAATTTAAAAAAATCATAATTTTTTAGTTATTTTGTGAATAAGGTACCAACATTCTTTTGTCGCCGGAATTTAGTTTATTTAAAACCATATAAAGTATTTATACTTTTCGTAAATATAACATAACATAGATAAGATTAATGTAAAAGACGTAACCGAATTTTCAGCAGTTCTCCCCCAGAAACCTCCGACTTCATTTCATTTTTTCCTAAAATATTAATTGAATCCATAATTCATCTGAGTGCATGTCTCTGAGTGCATGACTCTCATTTCATATTTGCTTGTAGAATAATAATATGTTACAATTTCTTTGGGGAATCGAGTTTATTGAAACAACATTTCTAAAGAAAAGTGTCGTCAAAAATATTGTTTTGCAACTACTTTTAAAAAATGCATGTCACATATATATCCCATTTGTCGTCAACGATCGAAATTAGTGAAAAATATCATACCATACACTCAGAGAAAACCAGTAAGAAATAAGTTCCATAAATGTTCGTCCAATGTAACAATTTTATCAATATTGATGAAACAACAAGAATTCTAATGACCATATCATGGTGTCCATGAATTTTTTCTATACAAAACTAATTAATCATTTCTTATACAAAATACACTTTATATTTATAGTTAAAAAAACTTTTCATAAATATTATAAAATTGATTTTGTTTTTATGAAAGGTTTTATAAATACTATGAATAAATACTGGTATTTATTAAACATTTCATAAAAAACAAATCAATTTCATAATATTTATGAAATTTATGAAACTTATTACTGGTTTGAACATTGGACGAAAATTGATGAAACATGTAATAAATATGATGAAGCTTTTCCTTTTAGTGTACCCAAGTAATAGCGAAAGACATCTCGAGTAGGGGATGCCAAACAGGAATGACATTCATAAATTTTGAAAACTGCGATCACGGGATCCCGGAATTTTTGTTTTGGATTCGAAACTAATTTGAAATATAAAAAAAAAATATTATCAACTCATAATTATATTATATTTTTTAATTGATAAAGACAATAAAGCGGATTAAAAACCGTGGATAAAAATGTTGTGGAAAATTGTTGTCCAGAGTTGCCAAATAATTATTTAAAAAAAAATAAATTTTTTACAAATTTTGATGGGACCTTTTTTAAAAATTATTTAAAAAATATAGAAAAGCCCAAACTTTTATATTTTTGATTCCTATGTTGATGATACAATATGAAAATGTATTTCTCTACTAAAAACTAGTTTACCATTTTATATGATTTTTGAAAATCGGACTATGAATTTTTCAAATTAACAAAGTCTAAAATATTCCAAATTTTTTTTTCGTTTTCACTTAAAACAAAAATTTATATTTTAATATAAACATTAAAATATAAAAATATTTATACAAATTATGTCAGGGTTATTAGTTTATAACGAGCTTTCAACCTCCGTTTATTTACAAAAATAAAGCAAATCAAAGATATTAGCTAGGTTGATACTATTATTTCGATCTAGCTACAGATCTCATCAGAACCCGAAGTTTTAGAAAAGCAAGAGCCTCCAGAATAGATAGAGTTTTAACGAAACAACTATTAATTATCAATTTTACTCCATTCTTGTCTTTTTAGTAATCAAACACTTGGCTAGAGTCTTTTCTTAACAAGCGTCATGACGTTACTAAACTTTAAAGAACAAATCTGTTATATTTATATAAAAAAGAATTAGTTTTTACTCTGGCTTAACTAATTATTTTTAGAGTTTTTTTAAGTTTTTTTGTTTTTGTATACATCGAGATTATTTGTATCGTATGTAGTTGATAATTTATAACGAGCTTTCAACGTATTAGCTAGGTTGATATTAGTATTTTGATCTGACTAAAGATCTCATTAGAACCCGAAGTTTTAGAAAAACTAGAGCCTCCAGAATAGGCAGAGCTTTAAATTTTAATGTCATATATTTTTGATATAATATATTTTTTAAACATTTGTTGTTTGCAAATACAAGGTGGCGCAAAAATAACCATCCGATGTTTTTTGGCTGTAATTAAAAAAAAAAAAAAATGAAAAACTTTGATTCTTCTTGTGGATTATTTTTATTTTTTATTTTAATTTTTTTTACATCAAGTCGAGAATATGATGTCATGTAAATGGCCGCCGCCACAGTTGATTGTCATTTGAGCCCTTTTTATGGCATTTTCCATCACTTTGGCCAAAACTTCCGGCGATAGGTCCTCACATTCCTGACGGATATTGTCTTTAAGAGCTGCAAGAGACTGAGGCTTGTTGACATAAACCCGCGACTTCAAAAAGCCCAACAAAAAGAAGTCTGGAGCGGTCAAATCAGGCGACCTTGCTGGCCAGTGCAAATCGCCAAACGGGAGATTAGGCACCCGGGAAATGCATCCTTCAGCATATCGGTTGTGGCACGTGCAGTGTGTGCCGTTGCACCGTCCTGTTGGAACCACATGTTTTCCAATCCCAATTCATCAAGTTGCGGCAAAAAGAACTCGTTGATCATTGCTCTGTAGCGCTCACCATTCACAGTAACCGTTTGGCCCGCGACGTCTTCGAAGAAAAAAGGTCCGATGACTCCTCCAGCGAAAACAGCACACCATACAGTGACTTTGAGCGGGTGTAATGGCTCTTCGTGGGTTACACGCGGATTTTCAGTGCCCCAGAAGCGTAAATTTTGCTTATTTACGTACCCGCTAAGATGGAAATGGGCCTCATCACTCATGATTATTTTTGATGAAAAATCATCTTCCTCTTGGTGGTGATTAAGGATAGCTTGAGCGTATGTTACACGCGATTGGCGGTCAGCAGCTAACAGCTGATGCACCGTCTGGACTTTGTACGGAAACATCTTCAAATCTTGTGCCAAAATTCGCTGTAAAGACCGTCGACTGATACCCATTTGCGTGGCACGTCGTCTGGTCGATGTCGATGGCGCTTCCATGACATCCTCGGCTACAGCAGCAATATTCTCTGCAGAACGGCTACTCCGGGGTCTGCCACGCCTGGCAGCATCCCGTGTTGTGCCAGTCTCTTCGAGGCGAGCGACTAAACGTCGCAGTGTTTCACCAGTAGGCGTTGGACGGCCAGGAAATCTTCGACGAAATTCACGTTGTGCCAAAGTCACCGACCGATTATTGGTCAAATAAATAGTCACCAATATTCCGCGTTCTGGAGCAGTGTAGCGTAACATTGTTTATTAACGTGTATTTCGCATGTGTTTACTACACAAATGTCAAAAAGAACTGACATTAGGGGCCAATCGCAAAATGTATAGCATTTTATGATAGGATGATTACTTTTGCGCCATCCAAAAAATTATTTTTCTATATATCTGCAAATTTTGTCAGCAAAATATCCAGAGGATCTATGATGTACCTTTGATGACATACACAACAAATTTAATAATAATCTAAAAAAAACGTATAATAATTCTTAGAACTTATCAGTTTATTAATTCAATAGTATTTTAATTAAGTCATTTCAGAAGGTTAATAAATGATTCCAATTTTCTTTAAAAGGGAATTCATTACTTGTTCAATATTTAAATTGATTCAAATTAGATTTAATTGCTTTTTTGAAATATTATTAAAGCAAAATAATAGTTTTTAAATTTTAGAAAGGTATATGAACATCTTATGTTCATATACACAGAGAGTAATAAAATAAGCAAATAAAAAGCATGAAAAGACTGAAAATCTCGGGATTTCGGGATCGGCACCCCTAGTCTGGAGTTTTGCTTGGCTAAACGCGAATGTCAAAATTTTTTAAATAGCTTGAATCGTAAAACAAGTTATGACTGGCAGTTATAAAATATCCTTTTTTTTACAATATTTCATAGTAGAAAAATTTGGAGACCAGATTTGGAATCAGGAGATTAAAACCTATAACTAACATTCAATAGAATGAAAATTGCTTAAATTTCTATACAAAAAAAAAAACAAAAAAAAAACTTAACATAAACCTCTTATTTTTTACCTTTGACTACCAATGGGATATATATATCTCATATTGTATCGATCTCCTGTAGGAAATGGAATGAATCAATTTCAAATATCTCAATGTTTATTTAAACTTGAAGGATAGGACCATGTCCTTCAGAAAGTTTGATAGCTTAGGTCCAATAGCGTTCGAGAAAATATGTACCAAAAATTATGAAAAAAATATTTATATTTTTTAACTTTGGTGTCACCCTATTCGACCGAACTAATTTTTTTCGGCGGAAGCCGAAGCCGAACTTCGGCCATAATATCAATGTTCGGCCGAAACCGAAGCCGAACTTTTTGTTTTAATAAAAAAATATAAATTGTTTTTTTAGGTCAATAAATTTAAACCAAAAAGTTATTAAACATAAACAAAAATAAAAATGTATAGGTATATTTTTTAAAAAATCATATTTGGAAAATAGTTGTACAATATTTTATAGTCAAAGAAAAATAGTTGATCGATTTTTTAGTTGATATAAAAAAAAAACTTAAACTTTAATATTTAATATTTAAAATTAAAAAGTTTGATATTGTAATGACAGAAAAGCAATTTTTTCGCATTCGCACCATGTGAATTGCTTCGTCCATCAGAGTACAGCTGTCCGGCAGCGCTAAAAAGCTGTTCGCTAGCTACACTAGTTGGTGGGGCTGATAAATATTTTATTCCTACAGCTTTTATATTTGTAAATGGACTTGAATTCCAATACTCAAATATATTTATATTTCGGGACTTAAAGGCTCCGTAATAAACATTTTAATTTCTTTTTCAATAAAATTTTCATTTGGTTCTGCTAATTCTAAGTCTGGTACTGCATCATGTCTATCCCAAATTGATGAACCTGTTATTCTCTTTTTAGGATTACTTACCACTCGATTTTTTTTTTTTTTTTATTTTTATATTTAATTATATCGCATTAAATTTAATTATTTGCTTATAAGTCTTGTAGGTATATTTCTGGAAATTTTTTTTTAAACTCTTTTGTCTTTTGGAAATTTTTTTACACACATTGATATTTAAATATCGTTTTTTTTTTGTATTCTATCATATTCAACGTTGTATTTTTATGTAGTTTTTTTTGTAAGTTCTGAAAAGTAAATATAACCACAGTTGTTATTAATTTGTGCTTTTTATAAATAATCACAAAAAGTTCGGTAGTTCGGCCAAATTCGGCCAAAATTTGGCCGAACACCGAACTTGGCGAACTTCACTTTTTGGCCGAACTCCGAAGCCGAAGCCGACTACTCTGTCGGACACTACTAATTGGTTGCTATGGTCTGAAGGCTACATCTATTTATTATTTATTACACACCACACGCGGAAAAATCGGTTAAAAAGTGTAGCTAATACAACAAAAATTAATAATGGGGACATAGGTTATATGGGTTAAAAGATTTCTTATACACTTTGGGACACTATGCCTCAGCTACGAATGGGCCCCCATACTTCTCGAAAACTTAATCTCAATCGAACTACCCAGCAAGAAATGGCAGAATTATTTCCAATTATTTTTTTTTTTCTAAATCATCCACTGTGCAAATAACTTTATAAACTAAAAGGACAATATGACCGGATGAGTGCCCTTTTTTTCTCTTGCCGTTGTATATTATATATTATAGTGATCTTTAACAATTGTTTATTCCTTTAAATTCTACTGTTGTTAAAAACATCATACCACATCACTGCACATAAGTAGACAACCGTTATAATGTAAAGTATATTTTCTTTCTTTTTCAGTTGTTAAATATTACTTTTGTATTGCCTTTATATGGTCTAAAACAGGCAGTTATATTTTTTTATTTTTCCTGTAAACTTAGTATATCATACACCATTATGATTATGATATGACGCATTTACTGGATTGGTATTTGTTTTGTATTAGGGTCGTTAATATTTTGGGGGAATTGTATTAAACAGCCGAATATTTGAGGGACAGAATTCGACTTTAAATAAAACTTGCTGATTAGCATTGTCCGACCGAAAGCGCTATTTTTGACTCCAACATCGCTCTCGGTCGATTATTCGAAAAACATCCCAAACAACAACAATTCTCAAACAATTTTGAACATAAGAACGGTTTTGGGTCACTGTGGTAAAGTACGGGAACAGTTAAATTGCAAGCAATGCTTTACCGTTGTAACTCAAAACAGGCCAAATGGGATTTAGTACTAAAAATATTGTGCAAATAGTTATTGGTTTGACTGTTTCTCATTGTTTCGGGTAATATTCTGTAGTCGGTCTAAATTTGGCAGTTCAACGATTATTGCCCGATTGTTTAATTTTCGGCCAAGGCCAAAGCCGATCGGTCGGACACTACTGATTAGTACCATAGCGGCATTTATGCTGTTGAGAAGCGTTCGTCCGCAAAGGCATTCCATTTATGTGTATACAATAATTTTCTCGCAAGCATGAAATAAACTTTACTCTTTTATAAGCAAGATCGCCGCCGGAAAGCATGAAATAAACTTTACTCTCTAATAAGCAAGATCGCCTCCGGAAAAAGATAATAAAGTGGAATAAGACCCTTAAAATAAATCATTATCATCACTTCAATCGTTGATAAAAAAATAGTAGAAAATTAAACATCAACTTTCGCACTTTTTCGATGAAACCTTTTTCAAAAATTATTTGAAAATATAAAAAAGCTTAACAAAGTCCGTTTTAAATAGTCCCGTACAAATAGTTGAAAACTCATCTACGACAACAGTAAATAGTACTTGAATTTGTGCCAGCAGAATTTTCAATGAAGTTGAGACTCACAGTCTGCTGAAGTTAGGTCACCTAAATTTTGGAACAACTAAATTTTGGTTGACAGTTAAAGTTCAATTAACTAAGAATTTAAACAAATCAACAAAATTTTTAAGCTGAATCAACAGAAAATTGTTGCTATAAAGTTCTTTCAGGATCTGACCAGACACAGGTCTAAATATCACAAAAGTTGAAAAAGTTTAAAAAAAATTTAAATTTTTAATTGTTAATAAGAAAATCTCTAAATATTTATATTAATAATAAAAAAAGTATATTTATGTGGAAAATGTAGCCAATTTTTTTTTTAAACCGACTAAAAATTCAAAAGCGGATAAAAAATTACTGAGTAATATTTTAAAATTTAACGATAATATGATGAATAACTTTTGTTATGTCCAGCAGATATTAATCATTTGTATATGAAATAAATTTTTTTTTAAATATCTTTGATGAACGACATGATATAGTTGTTTTTTTTTTAATCCATGAGGTTGTAGCGTTTTTAATAAATATATATAAATATAGTTTTGCAACCCTAATATGTGTGCTATAAAAAAGTGAAGTGTGTAATGTACACACACTCAGACAGTTAATGTATCATACGAAATATTGGCATATATATAGGTATATGTATTTTTAGGCAAAGTTTCAAAAAGCGTAAAAAAATGTGTCTATTATTTTACAAAAAAAAAAAATATATATAAGAACAATTTTTGTTCATTTATGTAAATTATGTTTAGGAAATCTGCCAACATTTTTATTTAAAGCGGATGTATACAGTTGACAATGTTTGTGAAGTGAACGGAGGTCCTTTTTTATTGCTAAAGTGTTGGTCAATTTGTGGAAAGTATACAAAAAAAAAATATATATTTTATGGGAGTTTTGGGAAAATAACTTTTAAAAACATGGTTTTGAAAATTTGCAACGCCCAATTGGTTAAATATAAAAGATATTTGTGCAAAAAACGGATATAATTTAAAACTTAATATACAAATTGCTTAGATTTGCAAATTCATATTACTAACTTTAAGTTTTTCTGTAAAGGACCAGAGGATACATTTTTGTATTGCTGGAGATAAAATTAAAAGTTAAACTTTTAACTAATAAGTTGTTTAAATCTAATCACACATGGTGTGAAATCATAAATTGCATTTTAAACCACCACAATTCCACTTATGGAAGTTCTTTGACAAAAATCTTAATGTTTTTTCTGCTAATGTCTAATGTTTTATATGTCATTCTAAAGAGGTTTTATTGATGCGTTTTAAATTGAACAAATATTTATAAAATGTTTTTCTACGTTCTTCAAATTTTTAACTCTTTTATCATAAAATAAGTTTATTAAGACACATGCTTATATACACTCAGGGAACTTCTGCTTTAAAAAATATGTAGTTGTTTTGGTTGTAATACCGTTTCATTATTTTTAATGTAAATGTAAGTCATTTGTAGAACAAATAAAATTTTTAACTAACCTTGTAGTTCATTTAAAAAAACAACTCACATCAAATGACTGTTTTATGATTTTACATTCATTTTTTACAGTTGTTTTTTGTTATTTAAAAAAATAAAAAAAAAATTTTGGTTTATTTTTTACTACCATGTGGTTCATTTTTACTACAATTGTTAGTCATTTTTTGAACATTAAAAAACAAATGACAATGTTAGTTGAATTTAATGAAATGTAAGTCGTCCTTTTTTTAAATGAAATTTCATTTGTTTTTGACTACAATTGCTGTCGTCTTTACCAACATAATTTCCTAAGTGTAATTTTCACTGTTATGTATCTTTCTCTTTGGAATCCCATTTTGAAATCTAAAATTTGCATAAAAAGTTCTTGAAGTATAACAAAAATCCCATAGACATATGAAGGGTTTATTGTAAAAACTTGATAAGCCACATTTATTGTTTTATTGATTTTCGCTGTTTTCTATATATCCATAGATTAGCATTTGATAGAAATCGTACTTATTACACGTACCTACTGTATAAATGTCCTGCAAAAGTTATATTTTTTTTGCATGTTTCCAACATATAAAAGTCGTAAACAAACTACTACTAGAATGTGGCTTATCAAGTTATTACAATAAGCCCGTTGAGTCCCAAGCAAAAAAAGTATATTGCAGCAATGCCAAACTAACAGTATTTGTTCTTCTATAAGAGACTAAGAAAAAAATGGAACATCTTTTTCTATTTTTTAAAAAAATGGGCGAAATATTGACAAATTTTGCGAACAGTTTTAGTATACTTTTTTGTTATTACTTAAATGAATTTGAGATGAATTGAAATGTTGGAAATTTGGCTATCAATATATATTTTTTTAATTTACAATTTCAAAAAAAATAAAATTTAAACCAAAAAATCAGACCAAGTTCCGAATATTTGATATAAAACAAACCTAAATATATCTAAAAATCGGCCAATATTTTTTTTTTATTTTTTTTATTTATTAAAACAAGATAGATTTTTTTTACCGATCAAGAAAGTTTTATCGTGTAACTCATATTAGTTTGGAGAAAATATTCGTTGAATATTGCACTCCATATACATTTTAATATTTCTGTGCTAAATATTTTATACAGAAATATTGAAATATATATGAAGGACAATCAATATTCAATGAATATTTTTTCCAAAACTAATACAAATTACTTGATGAAATTTTCCACGCCGATTTTTTGTCCCATTTTAGATAAATTGGGTTTTGCATAACTCTCTAAATTCGGAGCTAGTTCTGAATATTTTTTAAAAAAATTAATTTTTTCAAATTCTTTATTAAATAATATATTAATATAGTAAAATTTTTAGCATTTTCCAAATTAAGTTAAATAATAATAAATAATACTATAAATATTATCGAAAAATTTTTGAAAATTTTTTAACTTCTTTGGAAATTTAAGAACTAGTCAATTTTTCTTAGTCTCTTATAGGAGAGTAAATGCTGTTAGTTTGGCATTGCTGGAATATACTTTTTCCTGTAGCGGGGCAGTTGACTTGGAAAGCAACATTTATATTTTAAGATTTCTGTGTTCAATCTACATAAGGTACCTAGGCGTATGAGCAATTAATAATACATATCGCTCATTTACTTCAAGAACGTCACAACTCAAAAATCATGATTTTTGAGTTAATGACGCAGAATTTTTCATTATATCACGTGTCATATTGTGTAAAAAAGTCGTATTGATATCTGATATACTCACCTCTTGAGAGAAATTATGTCGTTATTTTTTTCTTCAAGGCGAGAGTAAATTGAAAACTTTAAACTCGTTTTTTACAAACTCAAAATTTTTGAGTTATGACGTTATTGAAGTAAATAATAACAAAATTTTATACTGAAATATCGAAATATATATGAAGGATGGATAATATTCAACGAATATTTTCTTTAAAACTAATACGAGCTACATTATGAAACGGTCCAGATCAATAAAAAATACATCAAAATATTTTTTATACATAAAAAAATCGAATGCCTTTTATTTTTTTCCATTGTAGTACCACGAAAAATTACATTTTGTATGTGAACATTATATTTTTGCATGCATGTATGCAAAAACACAAGCTAACAAATTCATATTGTTCTTGAGCATTATTTGTTTTGCTTTTTTTAGGTGCCATTAGAATTTTTTGTATGTTTTACTTGAAAATGTAATTTTTCGTGGTACTACAATGGAAAAAAATAGGATCCATTCGACTTCCATTCTGAAATTTACAGGGAATATTAAGGTTATATTGAGCGTTAAGAAAATATTTTTTTTTCTGATTTTTCGACTTGTTCGAAGATGGTGGAAAACAGAAATTAAGTAAAAAAAAACCAAATGTTAAAATAAAAAAAAAAAAAAAAAATTAAAATAAATTAAAATAATAATTTTTAAAAAGAAAGTTCAAGTACATTTAAAAAAATGTATTAAACTTTAAAATTCATTGACTAGTTTTAGAAAAACATCAGTTTAAGAGTTGTCATGTCGGATGACTTTTCACGATTTTGACGATTTTCAAATGCCCATAACCTTTTCAAAAAAAATTTTAATTTTTTTCTGGAAACACGGGTAAAATATTTTTTAATGTTTAATACGTCTGGAAAATTTAAAGCAAATCGGAAGAGGTGTTGTAAAAAAGGTGTTCTGTGTGACATGGAATGACTCATATGCAACTAATTAATAACACTCATACGCTCCAGTGTACTAAGTGTACTCATTCTTTTTTATTTTTTAGTCCACTCTCCCCACATCAGCAGAGCTTTCTACCTAAAGTACATTAACAAAAATGTATTTAAACATTTAAATTAAACTTATATTGATTCCAGACCATTAAGCTAGCCATCTTCAAAGCTTACAAGTTCATTTAATATTTTTAAAGCTAAAATTCTTTTATCGCTTTTTGTTCGTGTTAATAATGGATACGTATCCACAATAACTCATGCTTCAAACAATTTTCAACAAAAATTAATTTACTCTCTTAAGCAAATAAATAGCCTTTCATCACCAATATTCTATAAAAAAAATTCCTTTCACCAACAAAATTATAAAAAAAACTCACAAATTCATTATTAATTAAATGTCATTGGCCATTAAAAGGAAACCTAAAAACTTTCCCAGTTTTCTTTATACTTTTTTGTTTCTTTATAATTTCTCATGGCAAAAAAAAAAACTTTATCCTTAGACTTATTAAAAGAAAGTTACTTACAGATGGATACAACAAAAAACGAAATAATATTTTTATACCATAATTTGTTACTTTAACATCAGGTGACTTTATTATAAACATAAAAGAGATATTTAATAAAACTGTTTAAAATGCGTTGAGACTATCTAGAAATATAAAAATAACGGATAATACAGAATAATTTGAGAAACGCACTCACAATATATTTTCCGTTACCGATTGTAGTTTATTTAAAAAGTAATCCGTAAAGTTTGTTTTTAACTGAATAAACTATTAAAATACAAAGAACATATTTTTCAACCTTTTTGCCTGTTATTTAAAAAACAAACTATGAATTAATACGTATTTTCTGTAGCAGTTAATATTTTCGTTTAAAATCTACATGTTTAAAAAAAATCTACTTGTTTAAAAAAAAAATCACACAAAAATCACAGTAATCTTTTTTTAAAAGTTCTCTCAAACGTTTTTCATATGCATGAACTGGGGATGGTAAATAAATTACTTATTTACATTTTCAGTCCAAAAAGTACCAAAGTGGCCCAGCTGGCGATTAAGTGCTTTGTTTCAGTAAATTTTGTTTTACTTTTTTATTTTACTGAGGGTATTCAGCGTGGTTATTTGCACACGATGCAATTTGCACTTTCTCATCCTTGAGCAGTATTGACGGTGCATAATGTGCATATTAGAACAGAGATGGAGTTCCCTCACTGTTCCAAATTTATATGTTAAAGCACATCTATTAGATGACATCTAGGAGATGAAGAGACAGCATGCTAGAGATAGAGTAAAAACTCTGAGTTTCTTTATTCATGTACAAATAACAAAGTTTAATATATATAAAATAAAACGAAAAGTTAGGATTATAATTTTCGCAGTATAGAACATGTGTTAGCTGATTATTTGAATACAAGAAAATTAATTAGCAATATGGTAAAAGTCTAGTGTTTTTTAGGTAAACAAGATAAAGCGCATCAATGTTTAATGTAAATTTAAAATTAAGCAATATTCTTGTGCAACTTTTGCTAGTTTGCAACAAATTACCCGTGTGTATGTCATATTGGAAGGTTAGAAAAAATCAAAAAGGTTTTGTGTCTGCACAAGATATGTGTTAAATATTTAATATTGAGTTGGTTACATTGAATGATAATAAAATTGTCAGTAATATGTGCAATAGTATTGCAAGAGTACCTTAACAATTAAATTAAATCAAAAGGTACCAAAATGTTTACAAAAGTGCTTATTACTTTAGTACTAAACCAAATATTTTATTTACCATCACTATAGTTTTTCTTTAGATTTTAATTGTCTTTTATTTTACAAACACATAGTTTTTTAAGTTATTTGCATATTATAGTAAAAGATGAACTCAAAGGTCATCCTTTTTCGTTATAAATGTTAGGCGCCATTCGCTCAATTAATTATTATTCAATTAATCTTATTATTTAGTTTTAAAAATAAATCCTAACATATATTATTATGTATATAATACATCATGTAAATAATACATTTTTATTTCTTTTAAATTAAATTTGGTGATAGCTAAAATAAACGACAATCGTTTATTTTTACGTTTTTGGGGGTAAAATTTTGATGGTTAAAATAAAGGAAAATCGTTTATTTTTAAGTTTTGGGAGTTAAATTTTTAAATTGTCAAAATAATGGAAAATCTTTTATTTTTATGGATTTTCGGTAAACGTCGTTTATTTTAACGGATTAAGCAATTATTTTTTAATAGTTAAAATAAACGAAAGTACTTTGTTTTTATCGATATTTTTAGTTAATTTTTTAACAATTAAAAATAATTGGAAATTAACAACTTTTTCTATAGTTTCTATAGTCTGCAAACCAAAATACCACGGTCAGAAAAGTGTTCGAAGCAAAGAACAAATGGTTTGATTGGAGATGCTATAAAGCAAGGAACTATTCTTTCGAATTATTAAAAGAATATAAACTGAACGAGAACTCGGAAACAAAAAGAAATTACCTTAAGGCAAATGAACTTTTCAAAGCTGTTTGTAAGGAAGAAAAGAAAAATACTACATAGACCTTGATATAAAACTCAATCAAGTAAATGATAGTAAGTCTTGGTGGAAAATCGCCAACGAAATAAGAAATAAAGAATCGCAAAAGCCACATAATATATCAACGTCAGAATTCCAACACTACTTTATGACATTACTTAATCCACCACAAATTCAAACGATATACTTTATGCGTCTTTTTATAAAACAGATTATCTTCTGGACCAAAACTTTACCACAACGGAAATATGCGAAGTTATTGCAAAAGCAAAGGCGGACAAAGCGCCTGGTATGGACCGAATTCCCTATGAATTCTTCAAAAATGCTCCACATGAGCTAATTGTAGAAATGACAAACGCTTATAACAAATTATTTAATAACATGAAAATAGATGAAACGTTTGCTACAAGTGTTATTTTTCCCATATTAAAAAAGGGAGATCCAAACCAGCCGAGCAATTATAGAGGTATATCCTTTATAAATTGTATTGCAAAAATTTTAATGGGTGCTATAACGGAAAGGATGTATAACTGGGTATATCAACACAACATACTCTCTGAATATCAAGCAGGGTTTAGAAAGGACTATTCCACCATTGATAACATCTATAATTTGACAGCAATAGTTCATTTGAAGCTTAAAGAAAAACGAAAAGTATACGCTTTCTTTGTTGATTTCAAAGCTGCTTTTGACAAGGTAGCAAGAAAGTCATTAATATTTAAATTACACTCTATCGGAGTATCTACAAAAATGGTTTGCTTTATTGAGAGTATATACCAAATACTTCTTCTACAGTCTGGAATGGATCTGAGCTCTCAGATACATTTGAAACAATGTCTGGAGTCAAGCAGGGGTGCCTATTATCCCCTTTGCTTTTTCCTTATACATAAATGACTTACATGATGAACTCGGTGGGGGGCTGTATATCGGAAATTTGAACATCAGATTACTTCTATATGCCGATGATATTGTTGTTATATCGGATGAAGTCAAAACGTTACAGAAGATGATAGATAATCTAGAAACTTACTGTGGTTTATGGAATCTTGAGGTTAATCTTTTAAAATCAAGATTATGGTCTTCAGAAATGGTGGTCGTCTGGCCGGAAATGAAAAATGGAAATATAATGGCAGAGAAATAGAGATAGTTTCTGATTATTGTTATCTTGGTATGGTTATAACCCCGCAATGCGTGTTTACCAAACATGTGCAGAAAAGAAACTCATCTGCTAAAAGCTGTATCAATTCAACTTGGAGTACCTTTTTAAGCAAGAAAGATATATCTTTCGAAAGCAAGACTCACCTTTTTAATGCTGTGTGCAGGTCAATTCAGTCGTATGGGGCACAAGTATGGGGCCATTCCCATTTTAAAGAAGTGGATATTTTGCACAAGTATTTTATAAAAAGAATTCTTAAACTTCCTAAGTTTACACCAACTTATGCCCTTATGCTTGAGTCGCGAAAGGAGGAGGGTCATCTCTTCACACTTAACCTACATATGAGGTATATTAAACGTACCCTTTTTCAAAACTCAGAAATCCGTCTTCCCAATCAACTAAGTTTGTTGTGTTTAGAACATAATGCATCATGGGTGAGAAAATTAAATGATATCGGACAAGAATTCAACATACAATGGTCACCAAATATTACTGCTGAAGAATGGGATGAAAAACAAACGGCTCTTAATAATTGCTTAAAAATAAAATATTTTCAAGAACTACTGGATAGAGCTGGTCAAACTGATTCTTTTTATAGTAAAGTAGATCCAAGAGTGGCACATTTCTATTTTAATGCAAACAATAACCCAATGACTATTATGTGGATATTTAAAGCTAGATGTGATCTTATTGAACTAAATGGTTCACATTTCTCGAGAAGATTAGCTAAAAATTGCTCTCTTTGTAACTTAAAAGAGATTGAAAATATTCAACACTTCATAGGAAGATGCCCAATACTGAAAACTTTTAGATTATATTGGTTTCACAAAACTACAATATCAGAAGTAGAACTGATACGAATTTTAGATGGTGAAGGGGGCTGGAAGAGTCTTGTAAACTATATTATCAATGCTTTGGCTTATCGTAAAACGCTAATACTTGAATATAATTATTAAAAATAATACTACACTGAAATATAAAAAAAAAAAAAAAAAAAATTATAGAGTTAAACTCTCTTTTACCGGCTAACGACATAGTCACAGCCGTATATTCTTAAGATTTATAATGTAATTTTGAAAAAGAAACATTATCAAATAAAGAATTATTACTACTACTACTACTACTACTATAGTTTTAATGTACAAATTCGTTTGTTTCTAACTATAAAATATTGTGAGTGCGCCCCTTTATTCGTTATTTAACGTTGTTTAAATAGACTAGAATTTAGACCATAATCACGATACGCAGTGGGGTATTTGAAAATATTGGTAATATATATAGAACTTCCAAACTACTGACCTATCGGTATGAATAAAATTGGAAATTGTAAAGAGGTGTTAGTTAGTCTTTTAAAATGTTGCGATTGGATCACCCTGTTTTAGTGCAGGGTGTACTTACAATGTTAAAAATTGCACTACTTAGTGCATAAAAAATCTTTTGGGGCGTGTAAATATTGTAAATGTGGACCGATTTCTGAAATTTCGTTTTTTTAATTTTTTCAATTTTCCTAGAAATTTTTAAATTATAACTTCGACTTTCGTTAGATATTATGCGAGTTATAATGCCACTAGGTCCAAAGATTTTTGTGGTGCGAATTTCAACCACATCGGATAATGCTATCACATTGCAACCTGCGATCTCCTTAATTTACGAAAATTGTTAAATTATGAAGGACGCGCACGTCGCAACATGTTAGCATTATCCGATTTGGCTGAATTTTGCAACACAAAATCTTTGCACGTAGTGATATAATAAATCGCTTAATATCTGATGAAAACCGAAAGTCGGAGTTATTTTTAAACAAGGTTTAAACGTAGTGGTAAATTAACTCGCCTAATATCTCATGAAAGTAAAAAATCAGATTTTTTTTTTTTTAATTTTAGAAAAACTTTAAAAACGCCATTTGGAGCTAAATTCATGCCGTAGTATCTTAAAAACCGTTGGTGTGATTTAAAAAAAAACTTATGCTTTTCGATTTTTCCCAAATTTCTACACCCTACAGATAAGTCTGTAAAAATAGTAAAAAAATAATAATAAAACATATAAATTACACATACACTACTATGTCTTTAAAGACCACTGCAAATGTAGTTAAAAACAAATGAAATTACACTTAAAGAAAGGACGAACTTACGTTTCAGTAAATTCAACTAACATTGTTATTTGTTTTTTAATGTTTAAAAAATGTGCCACAATTGTAGTAAAAATTAACCACATGTGAGTAAAAAATAAACAAACATTTAGTTCCTTTATTTTTTTAAATAACAAAAAAGCTACTGTAATAAATGAATGTAAAATCATAAAACAGTCATTTAATGTGGTTTGTTTTTTTAAATGAACTACAAGGTTAGTAAAAAATGTAATTTGTTTCACAAATGACTGACATTTACATTTAAAATAAAGAAACAGTATTACAACACCAACAATTATTGATATACAGGGCGCTTTTGACAACACGTCCTACGATGCGATTAGGGTATCCATGGCTAGGAAGAGCATTCCTCCAATCATAATTAATTGGACATTGGAGATGCTCCGCTCTAGGATAATCACGTTTGGAATAGGGACTACTTGTAGGACCGTGAATGCGACCAGAGGGTGGCCTCAGGGTGGCGTTTTGTCGCCTTTACTATGGACACTGGTCATTGATGAATTACTCGAGGGTCTGAACGACTTGGGTTTCAGGACCTATGGATGCGCCGATGATCTTGTCATTTCCGTTGTGGGCTGGGATGACAGGACCATCTCCGAACGTATGCAACAGGCTCTGAACTTCACTCTTTCGTGGTGCCGGGAAAAGGGGTTGTCTGTGAATCCGTCGAAGACAATCCTGGTACCATTCACGAGAAGGAGAAAACTTAACCTGTCTATGCCGGTCGTTGAGGGCGTAACGGTTGGCTTCTCTAGCAGTGTTAAGTATCTTGGAGTGACTCTTGATAGCTCCCTCACCTGGAACGAGCATCTTGAAGAAGGCCACCAGGGCATATTATGCCTGCCAGAGGCTTTTCGGGAGAACATGGGGCCTAAGGCCACAAATGGTCTACTGGTCGTTCAATACTATTGTTAAACCGATGATCACCTATGCTGCCCTTGCATGGTGGCCACAAGTTGAACAGAGTAAGGCAAGGGATGCTCTTAAGAGAATCCCTTGCCTTACAGGGGCCCGGCGGAACTTGCCCGACGGATGCCTTGGGGGTTATGCTGGGGATCCCGCCATTGCATATTTCTGTAATGGAGGTTGCCAGTATGAGTTCCTCTAGACTTAGTGAATTCGGTGGCGTGAGGGGAGGCGACCTAAGGGGTCACATGAGGATCGCGCGAATCCTAATAGATGACCCAATTTCTAAGGTTGCGGACAAAGTGTCACCGGAGTGGATCTTTGATAGATATTTTGATGTGTTATTGTTTGACAGAGACATGTGGACCAATCAATCCTGGGAACCGGAAGATGGTTCTCAGGTGTGGTTCACTGATGGCTCTAAGCAGTCGAATGGGAACACGGGTGCGGGCGTCTTCGGACCAGGCTTCCAGCGTGCCTTACCTATGGGTAAATATCCGTCCATTTTTCAGGCGGAGATTTGGGCCATTTGTGTCTGTGCATTGGAATGCCTGCGAAGGGGAACTCGCAGATCTCGCATCTACATTCTTACAGTCAGGCTGCACTGAGGGCCTTAATGGCCTATAAGGTGTCGTCCGGGTTGGTCATGGAATGCATTCAGACTCTCAATAGGCTCGGTAGAGGCAACTCTCTAACCTTGGGGTGGATTCCTGGTCATGAGGGGCATGAGGGCAACGAGAGGGCAGATTGTCTTGCCAACCACGGGGCCCGAAAGCCCTTTATTGGTCCTGAACCATTCTGTGGAATACCTGCGGGGTATGTTAGGGAAAAGCCTAGGGCATGGAGAGAGTCTGAATTCTCTGGTTACTGGGAAAACTCTCCTGGTCAGCGCCAGGCTAAAAGATTGATCTCTTTTTCCAGTAGGGGGTCGAGGCGACTCTTGTCGCTTGAAAGGGGGGGGGGGTTTGAGGACCCTGGCGTCGTACTTAACTGGACACTGTAATCTCAGATACCATCTGCACAAGAAGGGTCAATCGGACACGGATTTGTGTAGGTTTTGCGAGATGGTGTCTGAGACCTCGGAGCATGTTCTCTGCGAATGTCCCAGGCTTTGTGATAGGAGACTTAGGTTTCTAGGTGATCGCTTCATTTCGCCTTCCGACATCGCGAACATTTTGCCTAATAGGATAATTGGCTTTATAGGTAGCTTGAATCTGTAGGTAACCTTAGGCAGCACAAAAGACCTACATTGGTCGCGGTGCATAGTGCCTTCTGATCTAATCTAATCTAACCCCAACAATTACATATTTGTACTAAGTACAGCAAAAAATATAAAAAATCCTATTTTGGGAAATTTAATTTTTGTTTTTGAATATTGTTGGATTGTTTACAGCAAATCATAATTTCTGACATCAATTTCATATTATTGACTTTAAATTTTATTGATTACAACTCGACTAAAACCGAAAATTTTATATTTCTAAAAGGATTACCCAAGTTTTTGTTCTACCAAGAGTGCTAAATGGGATTCTTTTTAAAAATGTAGTAATCTACAGTTAATTTTATTTCCAACAATACCAAAAACTTATATAATACTTCATAACAGGAAATCATCACAAATTACCCTTATACAAATATTTGTTATGAGTCTTTGTTTTCGTAACTTGCATCATGGAAGACATGTTAAAAATGAATAATATGAAATATAAGAAATATTTGCATAAGAGTAACTTTAGAAAATTTTCTGTTAAGTAGGTAAAAACATATTATGTAGAATGGCCAACTTAAAATCTGGACAAAAGTATACAAATATCTTAGACATTACTTGCTCCAATTCTAAAGAGAGCGCAAAGAAAAAACCATTTATGAAAACGAAAAAATTTGCACAAAATTGGTGTTTTTGCATGCAAATGGTTAATGGCATTTTTCCAAAAATTCGTTAAGCAAAGTTTTTATAGCAAAATGAAATGTTTTTTTTTGGGTTTTCGGGTTTGTTTACTTGAGTTTGAAGTATGGTCACAAAACAAAATCATAGTACTTTTATTGGTAAAACGATACCAAAAAAAAAAAAAAAAAACTCAAATCAATTTGATGCAGTTTACGCATATCGAAAGCTAATAAGCTGAAATCCAATTTTTATGAAATATAGATAGATGTGTAACAAAATCCACAACTTTTTAGACCAGTAAATATGCAAATAATTTTTACATTTATTTAGATATTACATTTTTTTTTAAATTTTTCTTAAAGCTGAATAAATGACTTTTAATTTGAAATATCATACTATCATGTGCCACTTTTTCTTAAAAATTTATTAAAACACTTGTAAGTCCAGATTATAAATGGACCATTCTTTATAAGCTTTTGATAGCGTTGAAAAGAAAATTAACTGTAGACTACACAATTTTTTAAAATAATCCCATTTGGCACTATTGGCAGAACAAAAATTGCGGTATTTGTTAAAATGTAAATTTTCAGTATTCAATTAAACATTTGTTAATTTACATAATACAATGACTTTTTTGACTTTGAATTCAGCAAAATATAATTAATGTCAGAATTTTTGATTTGCTGTAAACAATCCCACAATTCCCAAAAATAAAACAAAATTTCCAAAATTGAGAGTTTTTAAATTTTTAGATGACATGTTTACTTTTAAAGGAGGCTTAGCGGAGGTATATGTTGGAGTATCTACAACCGCTTCTGCTACATAATTGTATTCATGCAAATTTTGAAATAGTGCCCTCAAGGAACTTCTGCTTTAAAAATATGTAGTTGTTTGGGTTGTAATACAGTTTCTTTATTTTTAATGTAAATGTCAGTTATTTGTAGAACAAATTAAAATATTTACTAACCTTGTAGTTCATTTAAAAAAACAACTCACATCAAATGACTGTTTTATGATTTTACATTAATTTTTTACAGTAGGTTTTTCTTATTTAAAAAAATAAAAGAAATAAATTTATAGTAATTAAATGTGCTAAAGTCCCAAAACATATTTAACAAATTGTGAAAAGCAATCTGATGTAGGCGTGTCCCTATCCGGATTTAATTCCTGCCCAAGGAAATCTTCAGGGGACTTTGTTATTATAATTTCTAGAGATATTTGTTAAGTTAAATCACAAACTCAATGAGAATTTCTTGTCCTCGTCTAGGAGCGAGATTCAAAATTTAAAATATCAAAGAAAAAACAAAAACAACAACAAAAAATTGTCACAATTGGCTTTGTCATCTTCCAAATACTACTCTGTTTTTTTGACAGACCTAGCAATGTAGTGACGTTTATTCAAGTAAATCAACAATAGAAAATCATATGTTTTCTATTAGTGTCAGTTACATTTAAATTTGCACAAGCACCTGCATAAATTTATTTATTTTTTTGTAAAAAACGATAAAATTTGATTACCGCAAAGTTTAAATGTACTCGCTGAGGATGACATAAGTCGAAATGCATCCGAAATAATTTTCATTATTTTTTAAATTGAAATATTGAATAAATAATTAGCAAAGTCAAATAAGGTGGCTTAACATAAAACATTATTTTGTTTTTCTTAATTTAAACCTGCATAAATGTTTGTTTATTTTTTACTAACATGTGGTCATTTTTTGAACATTAAAGAACAAATGACAATATTAGTTGAATTTACTGTAATGTAAGTCATCCTTTCTTTAAGTGAAATTTCATTTGTTTTCAACTACATTTGCAGTGGTCTTTACCTACATAGTATTCTAAGTGTGGGTTAAAATGGTTATTTGTCTTTAAAATATGGAAACTTTAGAAGCGCCTGCGGGAAAAAGTATAAACAAAACAAAGATTTTTTAACACAACTCGCCTTAACATGAAAAAACCTTTCAGAATAGTAGGCGTACTTTATATGTGCAGCATAGGCAATATGGCTATCAATAAGTTTTTATCTTGAGAAATTTTCACAAAAACGGGCACAATTACAAAAATTTTTAGTATTTATCCCCGTAATATTTATTTATCTGAATATTTATTATCTGATCTGAAAACTTGTTAAACCGTTCACAGTGAGTTCTTTTATAAACTTTATTTATGAGTGCAGTCTAAACACTGTATTAAACCATTAACATTGTCTATTAGTAGCTATAAAAAACACAAATTTTCTAGTTTCCTTGCTTTTTTTTTATAGAAAATTGACTGTGTTAAAGTGTTATAATTATCATTTGCACAATGACAAGACAAAGAGACAAAATTGTCTACATCATTATCATTTATATAAATTTTTAATATAAATTTAATGGACATTTAATTAATTTTAATATATTTTCTTCATAATTTTTTTTTTTTTTTGTTTTTATCACATATTTCTTAAAGGTTCACCGGAAATGGCTTTTATACATGCTTTGGCTGCTGCTACTGTTACAAGTTTTATAGCACGTGCCTGTCGTGATGGACAATTGGCATCCTGTGGCTGTTCTAGCGGCTCGAGGCCAAAACAATTACATGATGATTGGACCTGGGGTGGATGTGGTGATAATTTGGAATATGCTTACAAGTAAGTACTAGTCATTAATTTATATATGAAGAGGTATACAGATCATAAAGAAAATTGTTCAGGAGAAGAGAAAAACTTAGGAAATGGTCGAGACTGGATAATTTTTAAACATTTTTTTAGCATATCCAAAGATCCAGCATACATTTATCACTATGCAAAGTTTAGTATTAAAAAACTAATTGGGAATTTTCAAAAATTTTAATTTAAAAAATTAGCACAATATGGCTAAATTCTGTGAGACCTTTACAAAAATCTTAGCTTTTTCTGTTAAGGGCAGATTTTTTTAACATGTTTCCATAAAAGTTTTATTGGTATGTTATGAATTGCACTAAAATTAAAAAAAAAATATATATTTTTAAATTCTTCATATTTGTTATTTTTTTGTGTATACAGACCAATTTATTTCTGAAAGCATGTTGGAAAAATGATGATTTACGATTTTAATGAAAATTGGACCGTATTACCAATACAAATTTGCTAATAAAGTAGAAAAGTTTCAAGGACATCCAGAACATTTTTTGAAGAAATGGAAGGATAAAATATAAATGTATCAGTATTTAGTATATTTTATTAGTCAGTTATGTGATTTTATCGTAACAAATAAATTGAATGCGATGAAATAACGCTTCACTCATAATTCTCTTTTAACCCGTTGACGGTCACAGTCAATTATAGTGCACATAAGTTTTTATAATATATTTTGAAAGTGCTTTTTATTTTGGATATAAACAACATATGTTGATAATTCAGCTGTAAATACAAATCGAACTTATAATAACGAAATTTTTGCAAATTTGAAAAGTAAAAATACAATTTTTAAATGTTATATTTGAACTTTGTCAATAAAATCTTTGTTTCAAACTTGTGCAAAACTTGTGTATTTCAAACTTGTGCAAAAAAAGGAAAAGCTTTAAGCAGTTAATTAAAAAATAATATTGAAAAAATAAAAAAACTCCCAAAAATTTAACTGTTAAAGTATTTTTTTTTAAGTAAAAACGCAAAAAAAAACTAAATTTTTAATTTTTTAAATGTACTAGTTATATTATGTAATGAAAAAAAACTCGGTTTCCAAAATATGGTCTGTGTACACACAGAGAAATAAAATGCCAACCGAAATAAAAAGTGTATTTATAAATTCAGTAAATACAACGATATATATTTACATTACATATCTGAATATTTTGGACGGTGCAACAAAAATTTAATTGAATTCAACAAACTTTGTTGTGAAAACTAATGTTGAGTTGTTCAAACCTACTAAAATTCGTAATAACCGAATTTGAGTAGAAGTAAACGAATTTCAGTTGGCAAACAGCTAAATATTTCTCATTGTGTAGCCGTATTTGCCTCCCTCTTCATATTTTATTACCATTTTTTTTATTTATTTTTTGTTTATATAATTGTTTATTAACATATTGATATACATTTGTTTGTATAGTTTTTATGTGTTAATTTCATTAATTAATAAATATAAACAATATGTAGTATTTGTATATATAACTAATAAAAAAAAACATTATTTTAATTAATAAAATTATATGTTTGCAAAAAATATTTAACAAATTAAATAATAAACTGTCTGTGAATACTACTCTGACATATCGGGTATTATAAGTTTAAACAAGCATTTGATTAACAGAGGATTTAAAAAATTACTTTGAACATGAAAGAATAAAGTCAATATTACACAAGTTCAATATTACACAATTTCAATATTACACAAGTTCAATATTACACAAGTTCAAATTGAATAATACACAAGTTGAATATTACACACAGTTCAAAATTTATCTAGAAAACCGATACTCAAAGAAAATCGGATATGTTCAAAATATCGAAATTGAACAAAAAATAAACCATAGTTTCAATATATAGCAATTAAATTTATATAAATGGTGTAATCGAAATGTTTTTCACAACTTTAAACTCGAATTCTGAAAGTTCTATAAAAGCTAGGACAAAGATTCAAACATTTTTGAATTATTTGAACCTTAAACTTTAAAAAAGATCAATCTTTTTTATTCATAAAACTTTTTTCATATTAATATTGCCCAAAAAGAAAACATTATAAAAAAATATAATATGGAAACATTTGTACAAATAACTCAGAAAAAAATAACCTGGATTTGGTAAGCAGTAACTACATTTGTATGCTTTATAAATAGCGCCTTGCATTTTATAGGGTCCGCCAAATAACTTTTTTTTTTTTTGAAACGCTATAAAAAAACTACTGAATATTTTCTCAAATTTCTTTTTTTAATTGAAAGTACAATCCTTCCGGTTAATAATGGAAAATAATTTTTTACAGTTATATTAGTTTTTTGTTTTTATATACATCGAGATTATTTTTATGTTATTTTTAATTTATAACGAGCTTTCAACCTCCGTATATTTACAAAAATAAAGCAAATCAAACATATTAGCTAGGTTGATACTAGTATTTCGATCTGGCTAAAGATCTCATCAGAACCCGAAGTTTTAGAAAAGCTAGAGCCTATATAATAGGCAGAACTTTAACAAAAAACCTATTAATAATCAATGTTGCTCCATTCTTGTCTTCTTAGTAATCAACCACGTGGTTAGGTCTTTTCCTAACAAGCATCATGACGTTACTAAATTTTGAAGACCAAAAATGTTCTATTTATATAAAAAATTTTTAGTGTGTACTCTGGCTCAAGTAATATTTTTTACAGTTATATTAGTTTTTTGTTTTTATATACATCGAGATTATTTTTATGTTATTTTTAATTTATAACGAGCTTTCAACCTCCGTATATTTACAAAAATAAAGCAAATCAAACATATTAGCTAGGTTGATACTAGTATTTCGATCTGGCTAAAGATCTCATCAGAACCCGAAGTTTTAGAAAGCTAGAGCCTATATAATAGGCAGAACTTTAACAAAAAACCTATTAATAATCAATGTTGCTCCATTCTTGTCTTCTTAGTAATCAACCACGTGGTTAGGTCTTTTCCTAACAAGCATCATGAAAAAATTTTTTATATAAATAGAACATTTTTGGTCTTCAAAATTTAGTAACGTCATGATGCTTGTTAGGAAAAGACCTAACCACGTGGTTGATTACTAAGAAGACAAGAATGGAGCAACATTGATTATTAATAGGTTTTTTGTTAAAGTTCTGCCTATTATATAGGCTCTAGCTTTTCTAAAACTTCGGGTTCTGATGAGATCTTTAGCCAGATCGAAATACTAGTATCAACCTAGCTAATATGTTTGATTTGCTTTATTTTTGTAAATATACGGAGGTTGAAAGCTCGTTATAAATTAAAAATAACATAAAAATAATCTCGATGTATATAAAAACAAAAAACTAATATAACTGTAAAAAATATTACTTGAGCCAGAGTACACACTAAAATTTTTTATATAAATAGAACATTTTTGGTCTTCAAAATTTAGTAACGTCATGATGCTTGTTAGGAAAAGACCTAACCACGTGGTTGATTACTAAGAAGACAAGAATGGAGCAACATTGATTATTAATAGGTTTTTTGTTAAAGTTCTGCCTATTATATAGGCTCTAGCTTTTCTAAAACTTCGGGTTCTGATGAGATCTTTAGCCAGATCGAAATACTAGTATCAACCTAGCTAATATGTTTGATATGCTTTATTTTTGTAAATATACGGAGGTTGAAAGCTCGTTATAAATTAAAAATAACATAAAAATAATCTCGATGTATATAAAAACAAAAAACTAATATAACTGTAAAAAATATTACTTGAGCCAGAGTACACACTAAAAATTTTTTATATAAATAGAACATTTTTGGTCTTCAAAATTTAGTAACGTCATGATGCTTGTTAGGAAAAGACCTAACCACGTGGTTGATTACTAAGAAGACAAGAATGGAGCAACATTGATTATTAATAGGTTTTTTGTTAAAGTTCTGCCTATTATATAGGCTCTAGCTTTTCTAAAACTTCGGGTTCTGATGAGATCTTTAGCCAGATCGAAATACTAGTATCAACCTAGCTAATATGTTTGATTTGCTTTATTTTTGTAAATATACGGAGGTTTGAAAGCTCGTTATAAATTAAAAATAAAATAATTTCATTCAAATGAAATTAACGATTGTGTGCAGCTGTATTTCACCAATTTCTTCAGGAATATTGTCCTTTAAAGCGTCAATTGTCTCTGGCTTGTTGGCGTAACACTTATCTTTGACGGCACCCCACAAATAATAGTCCAACGGTGTCTAATCGCAGCTCCGAGGTGGCCAAACGACATCAGCTCTGTGGCTGATAATGCGATCTTCAAAAACAGGACGCAATTTTCGCACACATTCTGCAACATTACCATGATTTTCAAAGTAATGTCGCAATATTTCCCAGCGTTGTTCAAGCGTATACACAACCATATTCGTTCAGCGGAAGGATAAAACTAATTATCTGTCAAATCAGACATGAGCTAAGTGTTACTTACCATTCACGAAATAAGCACTAGTTGAAAAAAAAAAACGTTAGATGGCGGACCCTTTATAAAGCAATTAGGGAAGGCATTTTATAGTGCTTCCCAAAATGCCTTCTTTGAAGCAGTGAATAATGCCTACAATAAAGCAATAAAGAATGCATACCATGAAATATTAATGTTGTTAACATACAACAAAGGGTTTCTTATTGCCTAAGAAAGCATGAATTTATTGCTTCTATGAGCACATGAAAGAAGCGCTTTTCACCTGATTAAAAGAGACACCAAAGAGACCAAGTGGGACATCGCAAACAAAAATCATGCCTTTGCTTTGGAAGCGCTTTATAATTAAATAATGCCTTCCGTGAGCGCTTCTGGCTAAGCACTATTTTTTGCTGGGAATATCTATAACTTTAATGTTTACTTTATAAAAAAATTAATTTCATAAATCTTTGGTAATTATTTGACTTTTTGTTAGTGTAATATTTCATAAAAAAATCTGTAGTCGTCGTTATTGCATTTGGGAAAAACAAAAATGTCGGCTTCGGGATGTGCCAAAAGGGAAGTGTATCTAAAAACTGAAATCTTTTCAAACATAAAAATGTCAAACTTAAACCAGGAAACAAATAAAAAAAAAGTTGTCCAACCAACAACTTCCATATTATATTAAATTTATTCAAGTTTATTTCATTGGCTAAAATATCTACACAAAAAGTTTTTTTTTACCGAATTTCAAAGAACCAGTAGGATGGCCAATGCAGATTATATGCGAAATATCTTATAAACTGTTTAACATTATTTGGAGCCCTTAGTAACAATAAATGCAAAATATTTGACCCAAAAGGCGGGGAATATTTGAAAAGATATCAAACTTTTAAAATATAAACAAATAAGAACAATTCATTATTCACTTAATTTTATATAAAACTTATTTATTTTGCAAAATTTCTCTAAAATCCGCCCACCTGTTTTTCAGCTAAGTTGATATTCTTTAAACGTATCTTGGCTCGATTCTGTGAGACCTTTACAAAAATCTTAGATTTTTTGAACATGTTTCCATAGAAATTTTATTTGTATGTTGTCAATTGCACTAAAATTTACAAAAAAAAAAAAATGCTTTTTTTTCTTTTTTTTATTAATTAATAATCATATAAATACAAATTATATACTATTACCCTAACCGAGCACTAGCTACTATGGCTTTCGGCGCGTTGTAGCGAAAACAGACCAATGCCTCTGGTGGGAATCGAACCCACGACCCCCGCACTGATAAGCCAGCACGCTACCAACTCGCCTACCGGACGCACGGCCCCAAAAAATATGTTTTTAAACTCTTCAAATTTGTTATTTTTTTTTTATCATAGAAAAAGATTGTTGGGGCTAAAGTTTAAATCATTTTACTGCTAAGTCTGTTTGGTTTTGATTTCAACTTTTAAAAGTGTACTAAAAACAGAAAATTAAACATAACTCGAAAGAACGGTGTCGACAAGTGGCGTTTTTTGCCGGCAGAGGAATATGATAGTAAGAATCCGCTAAACCCATGGGATAGTTCCTAAAATTTACCAAATTCGTGCTTACCTCCATTATAATTTTATTTATTTATTTATTCTTTTCTTTTGGTACAAATAAGACTTAGAGTCTCTTAGGGCACCTCAAACATTATAATATCAATTTATAAAATTATATATAACATGTTATAAACCTAAAAATACAATAACAATAAAAGTTTAAATAACAATTAAAGTGAAATTTAAAAAAAAAGAAAATAATTGCTACTTATAAAGCTTTAAAATCTCCGCTTTGAAAACCAATTCACGGGGATCGGATTTAAGTGAGTTAGGTAAATAATTCCACAATTTCACAGTACTAACGAAGAACATTCTTGAGGACGATAAATAGTTGAAATCATGTATATTAATATTGCACGTACGACTAGACCGAGCAAGATTAAGTTTTTTATATAAATAATCAGGTTCTTTCTTGTAAATAATCTTGTGTAAAAATATTAAATTACGGATGTTAAGATAAGATGTCAATCTACTTCCTAAAATTCGTATGGAGTAATGAGATATGCTATCAAATTTTCTTTTGTTAAAGACATATCGAGCGCAATTGTTGATAACCAATTGTAATTTATTATTAGTCACTGAGTCAAGGTTACCAAATACGATAGCACTATAAGTCATGATGGGTATAATGAGGGTTTTCACCAATTTTAGTTTAGTATCATTAGGAACATATAATGCAGAGTGCCAAAGTTTCCTGAGGACATTATACATTCTCATTATTGTATAATTAATGTGATCCTTGCAGTTAAGCTCAGTGTTGATTACAAAACCAAGATTTTTCACTTTACTAACATAATTTATCAACTTATCTTGCAAAATAATTTCCGGTAAAATATAGTTACAAATGCCTTTATGAATTGAAAGGGCTTGCGTTTTCGAGGCATTAATCATAAGGTTATTGTTCACAGACCAACGAAATATATCACCTAGGTCCTCATTTAACCGACATCCTAAGTCCTCAATCAATCCTATTGGTCTCGAAAGATAAATTTATGCATCATCAGCATAAAGGTGTATATTAGAAATTTTACAGCAGTATACAATATCATTTATAAATAAACTAAATAATATAGGGCCAAGAATTGAACCCTGTGGGACACCAGAAAAAACTGGTTTGAGGGTTGAGAAAGCATTATCTGAACTAACTCTTTGATATCGATCTAACAGATACGAACTGATAAGCTCTGAAGCACTTCTACTAAAACCGAAATATTCCCTAAGTTTTAATAATAAAACATTATGGTTTACGGTATCAAACGCCTTTGAAAACTCGATTAGCACAACAACAGTTAGGTCTCCTCTATCAAAAGAAGGTCGAATGTCCTCCAAGACCTTGAGCAATGCTGTACTACAGCTTCTCCCAGAACGATAACCAGACTGATTATCAGAAAGAAGTTTGTTGCATAATGTGTGTTTAATAATTTGGTTTGAAAGTAAGCGCTCAAAAGCTTTAGAGAGGGATGGTAAGATACTTATAGGTCTATAATCTTCAGGTTTCGATGGTTGATTCTTTTTTCCAACGGGAATGATATTTGCAACCTTCCAAATGTAAGGAAAGTTTGACGTTGTTATGATATGGTTAAAAGTATGCGTTAAGGCTGGTAGTATAAAAGGAAGTATAAGTTTGATAAATTTTATATTAATGCCATCATATCCAATTGAACAAGATTTTATTGCCGATATGGCTTTACCTAAATCTTCCTCTGTAACTTGATCAAAATAAAATAAATTGCCTTGATACAAGAGAGTTGAGTTAATAATATAAGAGCTGATGTCATTTCTATTAGTGGAATTAAGAAAGAAGTCGTTCATAATTTCAGGACAGATGTCACATTCAGTTCTACTTTTCCTTATACCTATTTGTCCAAGGTTTTTCCATAATTCCTTAGTAGGAATATTAACATTTAATTTATTCCGATAATATAAGCTTTTCATGTTCTTTGTGACTACGTGTACTCTATTTCTAGCTACACGAAAGTTTTCCCAATTGTTTTCAGACGGTCTGGATTTCCATATAGAATGTAGTTTATTACGTAAGTTAATTGCAGATTTAACCTCGTTGTTGAACCACGGAAGCTTAGAGACAATTTTAATTTTTCTAACCGGTACATGTTTCTCATGAAGTGACAAAATGTTTCTAGTAAGCCAATTGAGTTTATCATTGACATTATCGAATTGCCAACAATCATTCCACATAGTATTCGCCGCATCAATGCTTAAGTTTTGAACTTTTATTCTTTTAAAATCGCGTATATTGATATATTCATCCAAACTACGATAGTTCAGGTTAATATCGCATATATAATACAACAAATCATGATCAGAAACTCCAGCAAGAGAAAATTGATCATAGTGTATTGTGGAGGAGTCATTAGAAGAACACATAATATCTAAAAGTGATGGTTTTGTGTTGGGTGAAAAACGGGTATGCCACGAATTTATAATACTTAATCCACACGAACTAACATCGTCCATTAAACGTGTTGATTTAGCATTGTTAAGTGATAGATCGATATTAAAATCCCAGCACATAATAATGTTCTCATAGTACACGATACAATCATTAAATTTATCAAAAAAATTTGAAAGACAGTTATTCTTATTTGGATTATAAACACACATCACATAACATTTAATATTATTAGTTCCTTCAAACTCAACAGCACTCTCAACATCAGATTTTTGAATAATCTTGGATTTCAACCCTTTTCTATAATATATTGCTATGCCACCACCCTTATCACCAGACTTTCTATCATGACGTATTAGTTTAAAGTTCAAAAGATCATATAAAACATTATTATCATTTTCATGATCAAACCACGTTTCCTTAACACATATTACATCTATAGAACAGTTCGATAAAATGTAGTTCAGATAGTCTATTTTAGAACTATTCAAGCTCCTGGCATTCATATGACAAATTTGAAAGCCCTTATGATTACTACTTACAATCCCCAGAATCGTTCTTAAATTGTGTGAAGTACTGTTCGTATTGAAGTCTCGAAACTCTTTTTGTATGTTTTTTGCATCTGACATTCACAATTACATTTGGGTTGCGTATACTAAGTTTCTTAGTACCCGCACCTCCGATTCAATAAGGCATTTTAAATTTTTACGTTAAAAAAATTTGAAGAATTTTTTAAACATTTTGTGAAATTTAATTATTTTTTTCGAATTTTTTTATAAAAGTTATGGTGTTAGAACAACGTTAGATGTCTATAGCATATCTTCACTATTGCCTAAATTGATAAAGTATAAACAAAATTAGTCTTTTCATTCCTATCGGGTACAGCGGCAGCTTTTCAAAAAATGCATTTCGCTTTGCGACAACTAAATCGCTTATCAATTCGGCCAAAATGTATATAGCACAAACTTTTTTTAATTACTAAAAATGTTATGGAGCTAAAAAATTGTCATAACCTTAAAAAAGCATCCTTATATAAAATTTTTAATTTGTAAATATGATTTCCGGCAAATAAGTATCCCTAAACTCAATTAAATATCATAAAACTGTCAAAGGCGTGTTTTTCAAAATAATCGCGGTTTTCTTTTTAAATTCATTAGACAAAAAAATGTTTGAGTGTTCTTTTATATTTTTTTGTGGTGAAATATATTTTTTAAAATGAGATAAATAAAATAAGATATATTTTTAATTTAAAACCGCCATCATTTTGAAGCCGTTAAACATAAATGATTAACGCGGATTGACGTATACTTAAACAGTTAGTATCGTCTTACACATACACAAAATGAGAAAAAGTCAATTTGGTCTAAACCGCGATAAATATTTTTAATAGATTTTGTCTCGCTGACTCCAAATCTGTTTTCCGAATTTTTCCATCACGTCACAGTTTTGTGAAAACCGCGATTAAAAACTCGAAAAATTGCGTTATTAAAAGACATGGGCGACGTCAATTACACAATCATTCACTTGTGATATTTTTCAATATAAAACATAATTTCAGACCTACGCTCACACTTGTGGGCTTAAACGCTTGCTTAGAAAATGTGTAAAATGTTTGATACCAAACATGTGGATAAGTAACAACATCTGAGTATTTAACTACTGATCTATTACTCAATTACACCCAATTACATGTAATGAGACGTAAAAAAGTAATTGGCCTGTAATTAAATACACAAATATTAGTATTATGTCAAATGTCGCGTATTGACAAAATTGAAAATTTCCCAATTAAGCGTTTAAGCCAAGAGTTGTGAGCGTAGGTCTGAAGTTATTAATTATATGACAAATTTCACAAGTGAATGATTGTGAACTGTAATTGACTCAGCCCATGGCTGGTTATGAATCATTTTTGAATTTGTGTACACACTACTTCCGAACAGATTAAGTATTTCTATTACGATGGTAAATATATTTAATTTTTTTTTCTCTGTAATGAGTTAATAAACTTGTAATCTTCTACTATCACGTATCATATTGTGTAAAAAATTCGTTTTGATATATTGTATACTCACCACTTGAAAGAAATTATGTTGATATTTTTTTTTCTTCAAGGTGGAAGTAAATTGAAAACTTTAAACTCGTTTTCTACAAAATCAAAATTTTTGAGTTATGACGTTATTGAAGTAAATGAGCGATATCTTTCTTCGCAACTCTATCCTGTTGCATAAGACGTATATGTTGATTGCTAAACCAAGTGCCCAGCTAAAAAAAAAATATATTGCGGCAATGCCAAACTAACAACATTCGTTTTTCGATTAGAGACTTTAAATGTTTTCAAAAAATGGGCGAAATAGGCCTGGCTAAATATGTTAAATCTTATATATTAGCATATCTTGTGTATCTAATCATATGAGATAGATATAAATCTATATATATCCATATATTCTACCATATATGATCATATGTAAGTGGTACACTTAATCAAAAATAATTCTATCACTTTTATTTATAATTATATATGGCAAAACAATTATGGAATAATAAAATGTAATGCAAAAAAATCTATTACTTTTATATATTTTTTAGCACCGTTGATAATTAGAATATAAATGAGTAAGTTATGCTTTGGCAGAACGTAGTACTACCAATCTTGAGAGAATTTTCCTGTTACCCGATTGATAATAGCGTCCAACCGTTGGTTGCCACCGTTGGCATAACGTTGAAAAGTCGAAAAATTTGGTTCTATCCCAATACCATTAATTCAATTAATTTTGTGTAATGTTTCTAAAACATGCACCCAGTTCGGTCTTAGCGTTTTAAATAAATAATTGGTTATTGATCGAGTGAAATATAATAAAATATTAAAAAAATGTAATGCTACTAAATAGTTGTAATATTGGTAGAAACAATGGGGTCAACGAATTTTGAGAGTGATAACGGCCAAACAGTTGCTTTGCAAACACAAATGAGTTTTTCTAGTACAATATTGGTTGTAACTTTAATGATTTCTAACAAGGTGGGTTTTACAAAAATAACAGTGGTTTACCAGTTCTATTTCTTTTGGTACGGTTGGCAATTTCTACCTATGTAGTTACCGACCTTAAAATCTTTTTCCCAAACGTATTACCGGTTAATATAAAGTTTTGCTGGGATATCAATTATTCATATTGTAATTGCACTCCATCTTAGAAAGAGATTCTTAGAATTGATATGATGAAACTTTTTTTGCTGAGTGTATGGTATATTTTCCTGTACATTTACTCTATGTAAACAATTAATTTTCTTTATAAAATTAAACATATTTTTGGACTTTAAATCAGTTTATATAATACATCAATATTTTTTATAAATTTTACATCGCGTAAACAATTGAGTTTTTGCATAAACAAATATCCGCAGGTCGGTTATGACCAACAATAACATCCATACAATGTATTTAAATAGAATTTTTTTGTTCGACTTGCACTGATGTATAATAATTTTTTTTATTTTTTCCAAACTTTTAAAATCATGCTATACAAAAAATACATTTTAAAAGTATTTTTTTTAAACCTTTTTCAATTATGCTTCACAAAAAGTACAGGTATTTTTTTCCTTTTATATGAGTATTAAAAGAAATATTTGTACGAAAATATTAAAACGGAAAAAATAAAAATATTGACATTTATACTCTGTAAAATGTTTTCATATAAAAGTTTTTTGCATTTAAACCAAATGTAAATTAAATTTGATGTTGCTACAAGAGTATAGTTGTTACTGCCAACTATTTAAAAAAAAAAAAAATGTAAAACTAAATTTTAATATTTTTTGCGGTCAAACACATTGGCCACTAAATTCATTTTGGATTATAAAAATTAAACTCGTAAGTTTTATTAAAATATTTTACTCTGCAACAAAAAACTTTTTTTTATTTGTCTGCTCACTACATACTAGACAGAATATTAGGGTGCTTAGTAAAAAAATACAAATTGACGAATTTTGGACGTAACAATCCCAGCAAAAAATTTCCAAAAAGGGAAGCGGGTTTGTAATTAAGCATTTTGGGCAGAACTCATTCCTTACTAGATTACCTACTCGATTCTTTTAACAGGGCGTGAGACTAAAATAATTGATTTTTTAGAATCGATTATTTTTTTTTACCAAAGAACCATTTACTTTATATTTTTAAGAACTACATACATTTTTTAATAAAGAAATAGTTCCATTTAATAAAGAATAGTTCCAGGAAGTACCTTCACAACAAAAAAAATAAATAAATAGTTCCCTAGAAAAAATAATAAGTACTTACATTTAAAAAAAAGAAGTAGTTCCATAAGTAAAATCAACTTTTACTCACACGTGGTTCTCCTGGGTCACTCAAATATAACGATCAAAACTCATACGGAAATAAAATCCTAAAAAGTGAAACATCGAATTGTTATGATAATATGAGCTATAAACCACGAAAATATAAATTTTTCAAAAAAAAAGAGCAATTCAAAATTGAAAAATAAAAATATGACTCACGCACAATCACTCTCGAAAATTTCAACTTCCACTCACAATTTTCTGCTCACGTGCGCTTCCCTAATTTATACCTTACCACAGTTTAACAAAATTTAGGCAACATGCAATTTCTGTTTTTAGTATTATTTTCCTGCAAATAAAAATGTGTTTGAAGAAATATATGAGATAAATTCTTTAAAATTGTATAACTTCTTTTTTCAAAATTAGGAACTACTTCCAATGACGTTCTTTTATTCAGAAAAAAGTATATGATTACTTCTTGAGTAGAAAAATTATACATATAAGTTAATAACATTGTTATTTTCTTTTAAGTAAATAATTACTTTGTTATTGAGTTCATGCTTTCTGGTTTAAATTTAAAGAATTGATTACAATACTACTTGCTTTTTTGACTCTATCGTTGGAATGTGTTTGGTATTGCAGTTACTAAATTTGGCAATGAGATATGTAAGCAAGTGTGGGCATCACCATCTTTTTGGAATGTGTAATTTTTTCCTGGGAACACTGGGTTAGATTAAGATTCATAAGAAAAATTTTCTAGTTTTTTTAAATTTTCGAAAAAATTGTAGGTGTCGCTAATGGAGGGCGGATCAATAAGTCCGTGACTTTTTGAATGAAACACAGTTTTTTTTGCAAAAAAAAATTTATTTTTTAACATAATCTCCTTTTAGCTCAATAAACTTAGTCCAACGTTTCTCCAATTTTGTATCTCTTCAAAAAAAAAGGATTTTTCGAGGTCCATAAAATAGGCATTTCTTGGCCATATGGGGTCGTTTTTTTAAATTCTCGTTAAATCGGTCCAATAAGTTGGCATAATATTCGCTGTTTATTGTTTTTTCCCTTTTGAAGGTAATCGATGTGGATTATCCCGCGTGTATCCCAAAAAACGGTTGACATCATCTTATTGGCCATCACTACGTTTATGGTCAATTGAGAGCAAACGCGGCACCCATCTTGCAGACAGCACTCTTAAACCCAACTGATCATTTAAAATCGAAACAACACTGCCATATGAAATGCCTATGGTATCAACAATCTCACGCACCTTTACTCTTCGATCGGCCAACACCATATCGTTGATTTTTTCGACATTTTCGGGTCGACTGACCTCAATTGGCCGTCCAGAACGTTTAGCGTCATTTGTACTTGTGCGACCACAACGAAAGTCAGTAAACCCATTTTTACCATAGAAATCGATGGTGCAGAGTCCCCATAGTATTTATCAAGCTTTTCCTTGGTTTGATTGACGGTTTTTTTTTCGCAAAAAATAATGTTTAATGAGCACTCGAAATTCACCTTTTTCCATTTTTGAAAAAATCTACGATGTTGATGTTTTGAAATGCTGTTAAACACAAAGTAAATGACGGAACTTGCTCAAAATTTTACAATAGTCTATTAACAGGTGGTACTTGATGGGAGCAGTGTTGTATTTCATATAACTACGAGGGAAGTTCGAAAAGTCACGGATTGATTGATCCGCCCTCGTGTAATTTATAATAAATTTTTTTAAAACACCAACAAAATTAATATATAATTTCTTTTGTCTTACATTTAACCACAAAGAAACTAATTTTACATCGCAAATTGTTTAATTAGATCAGAATTACTCAGTTCCGAAATATCAAATATTTGGCGTAGAGTTAACCCTTGTTAACCACAGGTCAAATTGTCCCATAAAATAAAACTTATTGGTTATAACTGAATTTTGTTTAAATGATCTAACTTAAAATAAGTTTAGTTCTTAATTAAGTAAATTTTTCAATGTAATAAGTCATTAATACTACAAAATATTTAACATTGTTGATTGGTGGCCGAAAAAGTCCCGACAATAAAATCGAAAATGGATTTTGTACATGAGGTAATTTTAATTTTACCAAAATTAAATCGATGCACACGCTAAGTGAATTGAGAGACCGGTTCAGTATTATTTTTGTTTTCGTATTCCTATAATGTATTTAATAAAAAGCGCCCAAAATTGTTGTAATTTTTACAATTATTTCAATATTGTTTTATTTTTATTCATAATTAGAGCTTTAAAAATAATGAAAAATTGTAAAATTTTTTTTGTCATATTGATCTTTTAAAAATTAAATATTTTTTATGTAACACTAAAAAATTAATATTGATATATTTTAAAATATTTTTAAATAAAAAATTTATTTCAAAATGTATCCTTGTTGAAAATTAGGAGAATTTTAAAAAATTAGAGAGAATTTTTAAAAATTAGAGATTTGTTTTTCGTGTATCTTAAGCTAACCCAGGGTTGTCCGGTCAAAAATTCAACTATTTCAAAAAAAATAAGAAGCAGCCTACTGAATATACATCAATCACATGTAATTTTTTTCTTTCTGGCTATAAATTGTATATAAAAGTTGGTATTCTATGCATTATTTGGCAGGTATGAGTATTAAATTGATTTATATTTTTTAAATCCTGTGTAAAGTTATAAAGGTTGATTGTTGTGATTTATATACTGTTGGCTTATTTCAACATTCCGAAAAGGAGTTGGTACTTATCAGAGTAGACATTAGTATGGCAGATATTTGGCGAAATGTCGAATTTCGGGATATGTTAGCAGAAAATTTTCAGATTAAATTTAATAAAATTATAAAAAGTGCTTAAATGTAATTATGCAAAACAAAACCACAATCATTTATCTCATAGATATACAAAATCGGAATTTCGCAATCAAAATAAATATTTTGCAAAAAAAAAAATATGAACGGCTCTTATTAATTTTTGGGAGACGATAAATTTGTTTAATGAACGAACATCAGCTAAAATGGTATTGACTACAGCTTAGCAAAGATTTGATTACTTAAAAATATATCGCCTATTCCACGATGAAATGATAAAAACCATTCAATGAGGTATTTTTGTTGTTGTTGTTTTTATGTTCTGTCGTGTACTCTAGAATTCTAAATTGATATGTTTTTTGCAGTTTTTAAATAGTTTTGAAAGTCACGTTATTAGTCCCAATTTTATTCGTAATTTTATTTGTTTTTAACCAAACAGTTAATTAGTCAATAACACACTGCTACAAAAAAACACTTTTTGTCAGAACTTGAAAACCGACCTAGGCGGGGTTGTATGTATGTCCTAGATGAGGACATACAAAAACCGTTTTCAAAAATTTTGAAACACCCCCAAAAATTTTGAGTTATTTTCAAAAAACTGTTGTAGGGTAGGTCGTAGCACTTTACTACCTCTAACTCACACATTTTTTGACCGATTTCAAAATTTTAAACAGTTTTGGAAAGGCAAATAATTAAGCTTTCATGAAATGTATTCATAAATATATATTCCAAAAAATTAGGTAAGTGTTCATCAAAAGTTTCTCATTTTTTTTCCTTATTTTCAAATTCAACAAGAGTTATTTTAATTTTTTCTTGAAAACCTATACTTTTTTGCACTGTATTTTAAAGACAATTTTATATAGAAAAAATGAGATATTATTTGTTAAAATCGGTTTATATTTGCAAAAGTTACGAAACTTTTTCTAAAGAAAAAATTTTGGGATTACAGACTTTTCTTATGGTAAACTACTAGACTTACAAACGTAAATTAAAAACTGTACAAATAGCTTAACCTAAGTTAACATGTATAGTTAAAAACAGGTGTTAATGAAAAGTTGAATAACTTTTACAATTTTCATCCGATTTGAAAAATGAAAACCATGTTTGTTAAGAACTAAATTTTCTTTATACGTTGGTATAATTTTTTATAAGCTTTCATATTAAAATAAGCAATGAAAAGCTACTAAAACCAAAAAAAATTATAATTATCGTTTTTTTTGTAGATATTCTTAACAAAAACAATACTAATAACTTACAAATGTATCAAAAAATGCACGTCATTTTAAAGCGTAATCAGTTTTCTTTCCAAACCCGTTCCAAATTAAAATCGGACAAAAACTGCCTGATAACTTCTGAATTTAAAGGTGTTTCTGAAATTTTTTTTCACAATTTGTAATGTTCTCAGCAAGACCTATAACCCACGCTAGGTCGTTTTTCAAGTTTTTTTTTCACTGTAGCACCGTGTAATTAAACTTTGAAACCTATATCTCAAAAAATAGATATAGTAGATCAAAACTGTATGTTAATTTGCATATTTTAAAAATGTATAAAAAAAATCTATGGTCATAAGATGACAACTCCTAAATAATTTTTTTTGTTCTACTTGAAATGAGAATATTTTGTAACAAATTTTGTCACTATTAAACTGTCCACAAAATTTGTGCTAAGTGTTTGTTATTCAAAACAAACTTTTATTAAAAACTGAGAGAAACTAACCTTAAAATAAAAATAACCCAGAAAAAACAGGACTTCAACTCATTACCAGTCTATTTACTCGCAACATTACTTTAGTTTACATTGTCAATAAGTACTTATTATTTTGTGTATTTTTGTCAAGCTGAGGGTTATGGGTATTAAATATTTTGCCCTTTTTGTAATCGATAGGGTAATGGGTACCTATTACTTTTGGGATATAACGAACACAAGTAATGTTGAGAGTAAATTGTCTGGTAATGAGTTGAAAACCTGTTTTTGTTGGGTTATTTTTATTTAAAGAGTAGTTTTTCTCATTTTAAATTCCGTTTATTATTTTTTTTTGAATAACAAACATTTAATACAAATTTTGAATATCGGTGGCAGGGGTGACTATTCCGAAATCACGTTCGGAATTTATAAATTTTCGGGATTTTTAACTTGCTTTTTTATTACATTTTTTGATATATGACGCCGTATTAAATTATCTTTTATATGAAAACGTGTTTATTTATCTTTCTAAATTTTAAAAATCATAATTCAGCTTTTATAATATTTCACAAAAGTAAATAAATCTAATTTGAATTAACTTAATTTGTTGAAATAAAATGTAATAACATAATATTTAAAATGCCATGAATTACCTTTTAAAGAAAAATTACAATCATTTTTTAACCTTCCGATTGATAAGTTCTCAGAATAGTTTTTTTTTTCAAGATCATTATTAAATATATTACTTTTATCGTAAAATTATTAAAGACATGTCATAGATTTTTCATATTTTTCAACCAAACTTCGCATAAAATGCTTTATTAAGTAATTTGTGTATTTTTGCCTCATAGCGCCCTCTATTGGAAGTATTTGCAAACATAGTTGAAACTTTGACAGCATAATTTAAAAATTTTTAAGTTTGTATAAATTGTGAGAAAATTTTTGTTCAAATATATATGAAAATTTAAATTTTTGTAAATTAACCGATTTTTTATTTTTTTTTTTGGAAAAAAATTTTGTATTTTTTTAAATTGTTATATGGTAACCCTGAAATTTTTATAAGTATTTTATTAATTTAGTATTTTAATAAAAACCAGACATTATTTATGTTTTGAGTCAAAACTGAATAAATTTTGGAATATTTTAGACTTTCTGAATTTAAAAAATTCATGTTCCGATCGGTCAGATTATCAAAAACTATGCGCGATTGATAAACTTATTTTTAGAGGAGAAAACATTTTCAACATAACAATCAAAACTATGTAAGATTTGGCATTTATATATTTTTAAATAATTTTTTGAAAAGGTTCCATCAAAAAATTTAAAAAATTGATTAAAAAAAAATAAAAAAATATAACCGTTTAAAAATACTGGGTTGAAAACGGAACACTTGGTCAATAATTAGTTAATAGTTCTTGTTTGTTTTTTTACACTATAAGATGTGAATAGTAAAATTGTCTAATGAATTATTTTATTTGATTGTTTTATATGAACTAAAAAGTATAGAAAAATTAGTCCCGAAATATCCCTGAATCGCAGAAATCACGGAATTTATAAATCCCGGAAAATCAGGGGATTTTTAAAAAACAGTCCCCTTCGGCACTGCTTAGTCATGAGTGGACACTTTTTAATAAAATTTTTTGTTTATAATTTATGGTACAACTTGTAGGAAATTCTTATTTCAAGTAGCAACCAAATTTATAGTATCATCTTATGACCATCTATTTTTTATACATTATTAACATACATATGTAAATTAAAATAAAATTTTTATCTACGATACCTATTTTTTGAGATATAGTTTCCAAAGTTTCACTATTGAAAAATATCTATATCTAGAGCAACACAAATATATCTCATTGTATGGTTTTTGTCATTTCGTCATGAAATAGACGATATATTTTTAAAAATCCAAACCTTTGATAAAACTGCAGTTAATACTCTATTAGCTTATGTGTATGTAGCAACCAAATTTATTTCCTCACAAAAATGCAAAATTTCAAACATTTTTACCTAAAATTTTGAATTTGCTTGCGAAAAACAACACGATTTTTTATTTATAGGATAAAAGCATATATGAAAAAATTGATTGCTGTTTTGTTTTGCATAGTTGCACTTATAACACTTTTTACCGAAAGCCCATTATTTAAAAACTTGTAAAACAACAATACTATTAACCATTTTTTGTATATTTTTTTGGTCAAAGTCAAAACGACATGGCCAGTTTGCGTGATAGAAGTCGAGTTTTTCGCAGATCTTATTTTTTACACCCAATTGTATATATAAAATGCGCGGGGAGCAAGAAAAAAACTGCTTTTTATGTACACATTATATTTACATCAGCAATGAATTTCTTCATAGCATCAATAAAAATTGTCACTTGAACCCGTTCATTGAAACTTTTCATAGAATCTATGAAACAGGTTTCATTGAAGTCAATGATTGTGAAATGTTTGTAGAATTAATGAAAATCTTCATAAAACTAATGAATCATTCCAGCAATGAAGCTTTATAGAATTTATGACCCAGTTTCATAAACTTTTTTTATGAAACTGGTTTCACAAAATTTTTTAATATTAAGAAGTTCTTTGAATTAAAAAAAACTCTTCATGAATGTCTTAAAAAATGTATAGGATTTTTTAAACAATTTCATAGAAGTCCAAAATTAATAAAGGCTGCATTTAAATAATAAAGTGTTTTATAATATATGTTGAACACTTGAGAATTACATCTTAAAAAGTTTGAAAAATAAAAAAAATTACGCCTTTGAAATAATTTCATAGCCCTTTATGAAGCGACAATTTATGAAACCAAAGTAATTTTTTTATGAAACTACCAAATTTTATAAAGACATATTTATGAAACCTTTATTAATAATAATAAAATTTCTTTTATATAACTAAGTTCTTCATTTGGATATAATGAAGTTATTCTACGAAAACATTTTTATTAAATTGTTTCATTAATAGTAAGAACCTTATTTCTCTCAGTGTACTATACTGTATAGTAGGTCGTCCCAACAAGGGATGGTTTTACAAATTCTTTTGAGTAATAGCTCTCAAACGATGCATATTGAAGACCAGAATTCGAAAAATATTACGAAACTTTTTTTTGGGGGACTCTTTTTGGTTTCGACACGCGTTTTAAGATATCAAAAATTATATGTTTTATTAAAAAAAGTTATCTTACTTTTTATTCAAATTGGACTCAAAGTTTCATTCTGTGGAGCATATTTATTATGAGAAAAATATTTATACATTTTTATTAGATCAGTTTTGGTCCACCACCTTGTTTTTAAATTTTCAAATAATTAATTTTATCATATATATGCTAAAAACTTAAAACTGCTGTGGTCGGCCAAAACTGTTTCAGAAAAAATTTAAAAATCATTTTCCTATAATAAGCTATATTTAACGAAGCTCTTGAGCCCTATTTAGATAGAAAGTAATACAACTTTTCTGGACAAAACATAAGGTTTTTGACATCTTAAATCGCGTGTCGGAACCTAAAAGTACCCCTCAAAAAGAGACTTGTTATATATACCGTACAGTAGACAAAGTAATAATCCGATTTCGCTAATAATTTATACACATCATCTGGCGACTTTTTAAAAGATAACTTGATTCAAAAAAAAGTTCACTTTTAAACATAAAAAAGTGATAATCTGTGTTAGGATTAATTCGATCTCACTCCTAAGTAAACGCTTTAAACTTGGAGGTATAAAACATGATCAGATTGTCCTTTTAGCTATTTTATTATCTCTCCTAAATTTGAAGATACTATGGGGTGGTGTTTGTGCACCACTGGCGAAAGCTCCCCCTTCTACCCTACTTCACGAAATTCGCCATTTCGTTAAATAGCTGCCACCCTAACATACATATAAGCATAAATTCTATAATTGTGGTTTGTTATATTATTTTTATGGAAATTAAAGGTCTGACATAATATTATGCATTTAAATTAAATGAATTGTGAAATTATATTTACAACCTGTTATAAATTATATTGTTAGGCGGAGCAAAAATTTTTTTCAACGCTCGGTTTTGTTTTTGTCTGGCAATTATAGTGTATATGTATGATAATTTATTGTGATTAAATTTACTTGGAGTATGAAATTATATGTTAAAGAATTTCAAACAGTTAATTGTTTTTGGGCTGTAAATTATGTAGAAATATTTATAATGCTCAGAGAAGACAAATATGCTTTTTTTTTGCCGATTTTATTCATATTTGCTTTTTTGCCATTAGTTTATTTTTCATTTTTGGGCTTAAAAACAGCTTTTTCCTAAGATTTTCTCCATTGCTTTTTTCCTCAGTTTACTTTATCTTCTTAAAAGTTTAACTTTATTACATTTTTTGTAGTTTTGCTATTTTTTGCTTTTTACTAATATTTTTTTTATTGTAATCACAATGAATTTTTGCCATTTTTTGTCTTCTCTGATAATGATAAATTTATAACAAACGGATATCAAATGTTCCCAAGTAAAAATTATTCATTAAAATAAAATCTCGATATGTCATAGACAAACTCTTTGTTCCCTTATCTCTTCATATGCTTCAAAACTAACACTCACAATGTTTTGTTGTTATGCAATTAGCTATCAATTAAATTAATTTAATATAGAGTTTAATAATTTTTTAAAAAATGTCATCAGAATAAAGAAACATTGCTTAACTACGTCTAGTAATCTTCTGTTAATCATAGCGATTTTGGATCCTTGTTTCACCATTCACCTCAGTTTTCAAACTTAATTTTCTCCTGTTTTAAAATGTTTTAACAGTTTTTCTTCCCTTAAATCATAAATAAAATATTATAATCTTACGGGCAAACAATGAGTTGCGAAAATCGAGGTGAAAGTGAGAACCGGGATGTTTCAATTGCACAAAAGAAGATACTATAATCGTACTTAAAAAAAATGTATTTAATGACAAAGTCAATTATATTTAGGGCATTAAATTAAATTGTTATAGCAATTACATATTTTTGAAAAAACTAATTGATATTTTATTTATTTCACTATTCAAAATGTCAATTAAATATCAAAAACAAGGGTTAACCGTTTGCGGTCCACTGGCAATTATGACTTCCCAAGAGTTAGGGGTTTTCACGCCTGGTTTAGGGGGGGGGGGGGGGGGGGGGGGGGGTGGGTAACAATTGGTAATGGGTAATGTTAGGGGGTAAACATTTGATGAAAAGAGGTACTTTTGCTTTATAAAAATAAATTTTTCTGTTCGATTATTATTTTTATCGAATCTTTGCCATAATTTAAACTTTTTTTTTAGATTGTTGGTAAAATTTAAGTCACTTTACTGCGCTGTTAAAGAAAACTTCTGATTTTGACTATGAAAACAGTGAAACTCTAACGAAATCAGTGTATTTAAAAATTTCTATGAATAAAATTTAAATAAAAACCCTGTTAAAAATCGATATATATGTATTCTTAAATGAGCACACATGCTACACATACATTTAAGAGAAAATATATGGTACTCAAAGGGTTAAAACATTATTGCTAAGCTATTTAAATATCTTAAAGTCTTTATGAGGAATTTCAAAAAGTTCTCCACTTTTCAACATTTTTGTTTGTATGACATGAATAACCTTTTGTGTATGTGTTAGCTGATGTTTAATCATGCTGAATCAATCTGTATTAATCATTTATAATTAACGGCTCGAAAATTGTAGCGTTTTTAAGTTTAAAACAAATTAAAAATATTAAAATTACAGTTTTTGCTTACATTTAATTAAAGTAAGTAACATCAATTTATAGTTTCGAGGGCGGCTTAATAAGTCCGTGACTTTTTGAAAGAAACACAGTTGTTTTTGCAAAAAAAAATATTGTTCAACATAATCTCCTTGTAGCTCAATACACTTAGTCCAACGTTTCGCCAATTTTTGTATCCTTCCAAAAATAGGATTTTTCGACGTCCATAAAATAGGTTGGAGCGAAATCTCTTTCCACCGAGACATTACTTTAGGTTTGGAAATAGGAAATAGTCCCGGGGTGCTTAATCCGGTTAATATGGCGGATGAGGTACCAGTTTTTTTTAAATCCTCGTTAAATCGGTCCAATAAGTTGGCATAATATTCGCCGTTTATTGTTTTTCCCTTTTGAAGGTAATCGATGTGGATTATCCCGCGTGCATCCAAAAAAACTGTTGAAAAGTCCAAACAATCCCTTGAAGTTGTCACACGATTACGTTTATGGTCAATTGAGAGCAAACGCGGCACCCATCTTGCAGAAAGCTTTCTTAAACCAAACTAATCATTGAAAATCGAAACCACACTGCCATATGAAATGCCTATGGCATCAACAATCTCATACACTTTTACTCTTCCATCGGCCAACACCATATTGTGTATTTTTTCGACATTGTCGGGTGTATTGACCTTAATTGGCCATCCAGAACGTTCAGCGTCATTTGTATTTGTGCGACCACAACGAAAGTCAGTAAACCACTTTTTTACCATTGAAATCGATGGTGCAGTCCCCATAGTATTTATCAAGCTTTTCCTTGGTTTGATTGACGTTTTTTTTTTTTTTTTTTGCAAAAAATAATGCTTAATGAGCACTCGAAATTCACTTTTTTCTATTTTTAAAAAAAAATCCACGAGGTTGTATGTTTTGAACAGCTGTTAAACGCAAAGTTAATGTCGAAACTTGCTCAAAATTTGACAGGCGGTACTTGATGGGAGCAGTGTGGCATTTCATATAACTACGAGGGAAGTTCGAAAAGTCACGGACTTATTGATCCGCCGTCGTATTATTGTATTTATCACATTTCAAAATACATACTAATCCACCAAAAAATACACCCAAAAAATTTTATGTCATATGCTAGAGCTTAAAAATAAAACCGCGATCATTTGGAAAACATTGATTTTTGGTCGGTTTTATGATTTTTAATTAAAGGAAATCATATTAAACGCTTCTAAAAACGTAAAATTCAAAAATTTTATATAAGCATGCTTTTGTGAGGTTATACAAATTTTGATTACTCCATAAATTTAAAAGTCCATAAAATTTGTTAATGTCTTTTCAATTTTATTTTAAAGTTCAATAACAATTTTATTTAATGTACGTTTTGGAGAAATTGACACAGCTCTTTACATGTCGCAAAGCAAAATGTGTTTGGAAATAACTGCTGCTGTTCCCGCTAGGGATGAAAAAAGAATAATTTGCCCTTTGTCAATTTATTCCGTGTTTTTTTTTTATAAAACTATGCAAAAAATATTTAAATGTCGCACCATTTTTGAAAAATTCATAAAATGCGTTTAAAAATTTTAAAGTTCCCTTTTGATATGGAGGTTCTGTTTACTAAGAAGCTTAGTTCACACAATACTCTAGCCAATTTCAAATACAACTGCGAATGTCAGATGCGAAAAGCATACATTTTGAAAAAGTTTACGTCAATTACACATAAGTTTGTGATATTCGTATCCCGTTATTGGTGCGCTGACATCAACTTTATATACTTCAAGCTACAGCTACATCAACTACAGCGTTTTTTAAATACTACTGTCAAAACTCAATTTTTTTAAACTGCACAAAAACCCTATGGAAAAAATAAAGAAAGTTTAAAAATCCTAAAAGTTATGGTTGACTTGTAAACCACCAGACAACTATTCCTATTTCGATGCCTTCTAAACGGTATGACAAACTGGTGTATACCCTAATCACAGTGTGCGCAGGGTATAAAAATTATAAATCAACTGGTATTTTTAAAATATTTAGAATTTTCATTCCATTTTTCCCTCCAATTTTATTTATTTTTTTCTTCTATTTGCCTGCTATTTTTAACCTTTTAGTGCCATTTTTAACTTGCCCTGATTATCATATATTTCTATTTTTGTCTGAAAATTGGGCTTGAATCAGTTTAGAATAATAGTACAAATTGCACAATATGACATCAAAAAATAATAAGGTTCTGACCACCAATTCTATATATTTCAATTCTATATATTTAAAGTTTGACACATCTTCATGATGTTTTTCAAATACAAAAATGTACAAATACAATAAATCTGATTTATTTCTGTTGATATCTAAGGACAACTCCAGAATTTGTATTTATGGTATATTTTTGATACATATTTGATACACAAAGCTTAAAATTAAACTCGCTGTTAAGCGTATTTTCTTCGGTGTTCGCGACTTCTATCTCTAATATTCACACAGAAGAAAGAGTCATTTAAGAGAATTTATATTAGAAAGAAAAAAGTTATTTTATCAAAATTCGATAATTGTTACAGTTGTACATGAGAATATAGCTTTCCAGGATGACCCCAAGGTCCAGCTGTAGTATGATACGCAAATACATTTCAAAAGTACACTCAAAGAAAAGCTTCATCATATTTAGGACATGTTTCGTCAAGTTCCGTCCAATGTAAAAATGTAAAGTTTTATAGTATTTATGAAACATTTCATAAAAAACAAAATCAATGTCATCATATTTACAAAATGTTTCATTATAGCATATTTTGTATTAGTAAAGATTTCATTATTTCTGTATAGAAAAAATTGCTGGAGACCATGATATGGTTATTATAATTCTTGTTGTTTATGAAATGTTACATAAATATTTGTTACATTGGAATTGTTACATTGGACGAAAATTTATGAAATTTATTCTTCCTGATTTTCTCTGGGTGTATGTTTCCAAAACCTCCGTTTTGGTACATATTTGTCACAAAAGTTGGGTTTATGTTAGAAAAACTTTTTTAAATATTAATATTTTTGGATGAATTTTTGCTTTTCAAAGGTATTCACATATCATGCTAAAAATTGGATTCTATGTTCATTAGAAAATGCATTTTGTCGGTATTCGGCATTTCAAAGCATTATGGACAAATTTTGCGAATGGCAAAATGTTTATTGGGCTGATTCGACGCAATTTTGAGTATCAAATTTAAAGAAAAGTCCGTAGTTTGGAAATGGATTCACTGTTCGACCTCTGAAATTTCGGCCAAATCGAAAATAGTTCACCGGCCGAACTTTTAACTTTGTAGCTAAACTTCCTTAAATCTTTTTCCTTAAATTTTATACACAAAATCGAATTATATTGACTCAACAAACATGTTTCCAATACCAAACTTTATCCTCATTGCCTCTACATACCAAAAAACCTACTAAATATAGTTTTTTGGCCGACCTGTTCGGTCGGACACTAAAGTTTATTTGGGCAAGCTATGCTGCCCTATAAATTGATTTTCTCCCACTGTTTTATTAATATAATATATTACAAATTCAATATTAGTTTATTTTTAAATTCTAAATTTTTGTAACTTTCATATAAATACCACCTTTTGAAGAAAGTAAAAATGTCGATTTATCCATAATTAATGGAATATTTGTTTTATCGCAAATAGAAAATTTAAAATTCTGCAATAGTAAAGATATACCAATGATAATTTGCATTTTCGCAAAACGCATGCCAATACAATTTCGGGGGCCTTCACCAAAAGCCAAAAATAGACAAGAATCTCTTTGGGTCATCAGGTCGGGTAGAAAATTATCAGGATTGAATTTTTCTGGTTCAGGATAATATTGTTCATCTAAGTGAATGGCAGCAGCAGGTATAAGAATATTCACACCCTTTTTAATAACATACTTTGGATGGTCTCTTACAATATAGTCACTCAAAGCAACGCGACTCACAAAGGGAGCATTGGTATACAGACGTAAAGTTTCTGGAAAAGAGCAAAAATATTTATTTTTTTTCAGATTTTGTTAAAACAAGGCCTACCATTAATAATTTGCTGTATATATTTTAAATCCTGCATGCATTCATAGCTAAAGTTTCCATTATAATTTTCCAATACTTCTTGCACCTCTTGTCTGGCTTTTTCTTGAATTTCCTCATTAAAAGCCAATTCATATAAAGCAAAACTCATGGCAGACGAGGAAGTTTCAAAGCCAGCCGTAAAAAAGACAAAGGCCTGGGCTGCTATTTGCTCTATTGTCAGAGATGGAAATTTTTCTTGTGCTTTATTATCGGCAGAATGATTTTTTATTTCGATCAGCATTCCCAAAAAATCTTTTTGTTGTATATTATTTTCTTCTCTATATTTGACAGTGTCTCTAACCAATTTTATATAGAAATCTTCTACTTCATCTAAAGTTTCTTTTATATGAAATTTTTTGGCCCATTCAGGGAAACTTAATACGAATGCATTAACCAAATCACCATTTCTAGTTTCATTCAAGGCCTTTCTAGCCACACGGCTAAATTCCGTTTCGGGATTTCGTAAACAATTACAATCTATACCAAAAGCACAAGTGCCTATAACATCAATTGTGAAACGTGCTAATATATCTTTCAATTCTATTATGGAATCGTTTTTCTCAATTTCCAATTCCATAACTCTCATAAACTCTTGCCCGATTTCTTGTATCATGGGAAACATTAATTTCATTTTACCCGAAGTAAAAGTGGGTGTTAAACAATTACGCATATGACGCCATTTCTGGCCATCTAAGAAAAATAGTTGCCCCGATAACGGATCATCTTCTTCATTATGATAAAAACCACGATCAGTGAAAAACTGAAAATCTTTAATAAGTATCGCTTTGATAAGTTCAGGATCCAATATAAATGCAGTGGGTTTTGTGCCTAAATAAAAACCGGCAAATGGTCCACTGCCCTTAAATTTTCGATAGTAATCATAAAATATTTCCGTAAATGATCTGGTTTTTGTTGCACCATTCATATTGCCCATCATCCAGTGGGGTGGGTCATGAGGTATATCAAGATTTCTCCAATACATTAATTTTTTCCTATACCACTGGAAAAGATATATTATTAGACCAGATAAGATTGTTATTAATGTAATAAACATTGTTTTGTTTAAATTCGTTTAATAAAAACACTTCTATTCAGAGAGAATTTCAGCAACAAACTGATTGAAATATATTCAATAGTAGACAATATTTACAAATTCCCCTACATCTTAGATGATAATTTCAGTTTGCTTAAGCATATAACTCCCTTTTCATAAAAATAATGACTGCTATCGAAATAAGTGTAACACGAAAGAGTAATAACTTTCTGACGCGTTCATAAGTTTTAACAAAGGTGGCCGGCCGTTTATTAAACATAATTTTATGCAAATTTATATTAAATTAAAAGCATTTATGAAATTTCAAATTTAGATAAAATTTATAGGCATAATTTAAAAAATCCGTTTTAGTAATTTCACTATATATTTCATAGAGGTTTGGTTTGATCCAGGCGACTTTTGTCAAAACTTTAAGGCATTATTGGTAATAGGAGTAGTGATAGTTCAAAATATTGAACAAAGAGCCAAATATCTCTCTACTGGTCGAAGTACTAAGAAGTTATTCAGATTCGATTATTTTGACTTAAAACGGATATTTTTGTTTTGTGCCAAGGAATACTGCGGTTTGTTATAATAGCACTATACAAGATCATATAATTAATTATGACCACCTCGTGATGTATTATGGAGTTATAGCAGTTTCCACCTCTAACTCTTTTGTGTTAAATTTCATCAGACTCATGTCTCATACATGGCAACGAATCGACGCAAGAATTCGTCTTTATTGCTGTGAAAAACTCGTCTTTACATGGCCAAACTCTCTTTTGAAACATCTTCACGACGCTGTTTTTTGTTCTATTGTGAGGAAACGCGGACCCATCTTGCGCACAGCTTTCTCATCTCCAAATTGTTGGTCAATATGCAATGTATAGAACTTTTTGAAATGCCTATCATATCAGCTAGCTCACGCACCTTCAAACAACGATCATTTAATACCATTTGGTGGATTTTCTTAACCGTTTCTGGCGTGGATACATCAATTGGTCGACCACTACGATGTTCGTATTGTCAGCTCCTACGGCCTAGTTTAAATTCTACCACCCAATATTTTGTAGTCGTAAACGAAGGAGCAGACTCCCCCACAGTAGAATCTAGCTCGCCTTTAATAATGGTTGGACTGATTTCTTCCATTTTTACAAATTCACTGAGATCGTTTACTTTTGATAGCTAAAAAATAAAAAACAACTTGGCGCCTTGAAACTTAAAACATATGTTTTATGAGGTTGCCACTATCCACCAAAGTAATTTTTTTTTAAACTCCTGCAGCCATCTGTATTACAGATCAGCTAATTTTGGGATCGCTCTTGTATATGACTTGTCCCTCGTTTGGGTTGTAAGAAATTTTTGATTTTGGCCCTTAAATAAAGAATTATTTTTACCAACTTGTTTTATTAAAAACTATTTTCATTGCACAATTAAAGGTCGAAAAAACATAATTTTTATCTTAATAAAATTATATTAAACTTTTTAAAAAAAAAGTACGGTCTTTGTTTACTTCCCCTTTACATCTTGTTTTTAAATACAACAAAACAAGAGTAAAAATACAAAGGGGAATAAAAATAAAAAGCGTGTATTGTATATCTACCAAAGGTAGAGCTTGCACATAACAAACAAGTTTTCAATTTATTTTTGATCATTGGTGATAATCTTTAACTTCGAGCTCATATATTAGTTCTCACTTAGTGGAAAACTAGGTTATATGAATGTTTGATGTTTGCATGGGATTGTCACTTCTTTCAAAATGTGTTCTGATGATGGGAACCTAGAAAATTACGGAAATAGATCAACACATTCCTGAAAGTGGTCAATTAATTAATTAGAAAACAAAAACTCTATAGATTGTTTGTTAGTACAATATTCTAATAAAGAAATATAGAGTATTTCAAAAAGCAGTTTGATTAGTGTTACCATTTTTAATACTTGTTATGGAAATAGTATATTAGGCAAATCGTTTTTGTTTGTACCAAAAAGCACCAAGAAATCAATTTTTTTTGCTCCTTTTTCTACCCGAGTACACTAAATAATTTATCATATAGTCACTAATTCCACGCCTTATTCGAGTGAGAAACAAAACTATCTCACCTCGATTTTTGCCACAGATCTATAAAATGATGATTGCTGTGCTATTATATAACCCCCAATTTTTAGACAGTTTTGAATATTTTAGGTATTTTTTTAAAGTTCAATTAAAAATTTCGTAGACATTTTTACATATGATTTGAAGCCGTTTGTTTAGGAGCCTTCCGATAAGCCTGATTTCTGGTACACGATTTATGCCATGTTTTTCAAAGCTAACTTCATTATAAAAACTTGTAACAATTTCACTAAATTACAGAGAGTTCTCTGCATGATATTAATTTGTTTTTTCATAGAAGCAATGAAGTTGTACTCTAACTCGCCCATTGAAAATTTTCATTAAACAAATGCAAGTTTTCATAAAATTATATGAATAATAAATTTTTTTTTATTTCACTTTCATTCATTTGAAAAAGAAGTTTAATCACAAAACTAGTTTCATACAAATTATATGTGGAGCTTTTCGTTAGATTTAAAAAGTTCTTTACTCTCATTGTGAAGAAAAATTTCATTATTTTATTGAAAATGTTCATTATTTTTCGTACACTAAAATCCTATCTGTGAAGATGATTTAAAATTAACTGTTACGCACAAAAAATAAAAACTCATTTTAATCACGAAAACAGCCGATTCAATTATTTGTTGTAAATTTTCGCCAACAATGAAAACTTTCTAATTCAATTAAAAATTTATAGCTCTTTTATTAAATTATTTTCAATTAAATTTGAATACACATTTGATTTTGATTTTTATTATATTTGTCTACACATTTGATTAAAATCAATTGATCGAATTTAAAATTGTATAAAATTGTATACTTTTATATTTCCTATGCATATAAATTTGTTTAAAAATCAAATGATTGGATTAAAAAGTAATCTACATCGTATACCTTCTCTAAAGGCTTTGAAAGGGTGTTGTTGTCATACCAGATGTATTTTTTATAGCTTAAATTTTATAAAATTGATTTTAATGCTTATAATTCTTGTTTAGTTAATAGATTTATTCAGATTTATGCGAACAAATTGCCCACATAATTTAGTTTTGTTTTTCATTCTATTAAAACGTAGGGACTATGTAAAAAATGGTTTTAATTTTTTTACATTTCTTTTCAACAAATTAGCCCATTTGTTGAAAGCTGAGTTTTTTTAAATAATTTTTAAAACTAGTTTATATGAATGCTTGATGTTTTGCATGGGATTGTCATTTCTTTCAAACGTGTTCCGATGATGGAAACCTAGAAAATTCCCGAAATAGATCTATCAACAAATTCCTGAAAGTGGTCAATTAATAAATTTGAAAACAAAAACTGTATAGATTATTTGTTAGGACAATATTCTAAAAAAGAAATATAGAGTATGGCCTCGAGCTTGAATAATTTTCATTTTCATTGCACAAATAAAGGTCAAAAAAAAACATAATTTTTATTTTTAATAAAACTTATATTAAACTTATTATTGCATTTTTCTTTTTAAAAATATAGCTACATTTTATTTAACAAAATTTAACTTTAAAATTACATTGTCAATATAATGATAATGTTCTAGAATAACTAAACATTCAGATTTAAGCAACACTCAGGGAATTATCTTTACTTTAGTAATGAATTTTTATGAATTTTTAATGAAAATTGTTACTTTATCTCATCCATGGAAACTTTTCATAGAATCTATAAAACAGTTTTCAATAAAGTCAATGTTTATAAAATGTGTGTAGAATTTCGGAAAATCTTCATAAGACTAATGAATCATTCCGAAAATGAAACGTTAGTAGATTTTATGGAACAGTTTCATAAAATTTGTAATTTTAAGAGTTCCTTGAATTATCAAAAATCTTCTTAAAAAATTAATTGTCGTCAAAAATGCATTGGAACTAATAATTGGAACTTAACTGCGTAGAAAAAAAATAATGATGTACAGCGGACGTCTTTCGCAGCAGGATAAAGTTTTGATGAAACGTATATATACGTTTTATATATACGTTTCGACTTCGTATTTCATAGAAGTACAAAATTAATATAAGTTTAACACTTGAAAATTAAATCTTAAAACTAAAGTTTGAAATGTATAAAAATTAATGAAAGTATGGTAACAAAAGAAATAAATTTTGAAATAATTTCATAGCACTAAGAAAATTTTCATTAAATTTATGAAGAGATAATTTATGAAATCGAATGATTTTTTTTTTTTGATACTATGAAATTTTATGAAAAAAAGTTTATAAAAAATTTCTTAATATTAATAAAATTTCATTCTTTTTAGTTTAAACGAGCTTAAGATCATTTATTTATTAATTATTTATTTACAATATTTCGTCTCCAAATGTTACAATATTTACAAATATTACAATATTTGTTCCCTGAAGAAGTCACCCAATGTGGAGACGAAATATTGGAAATAAATAATTAATAAATAAATGAGCTTAGGCTCGTTTAAACTAAAAAGAATAAAATACAAGAAGATCGAAGAAAACTTAACATTTTTAATAAAATTTCTTGGATATAATGAAATTCTTGATTGAATCTACCAAAAAAATTCTTTGAAATTTCTTCATTAATATCATGAAGGATAATTCTTTCAGTGTACTGAAACTAAATTAATAAACTTAATAAACTTGTAAAGTAAATGAGAATTTATAAAAATATTTTTGAAATTAATTTAAAATATGTATTTATTACTAATACAAAAAAAAAAACATTTATAAAAAAACAACTACAAACAACAACACCAATATGTTGGTGTTATGTTGTTTTAAGCGATAAAATAAAAATTATTTTATTAATTCAATTAATTTTTAATTGACATCTTTAAAAATTTTCAACAAACCAATTTAATTGAATAAAAATAGGATATAGTTTGTTCTGTGTAGCTTCAGAACTTAACACTTATAAAGGCACACTATATTTTTTTTTTTCAATAGAAATCGTATTAAAATTTATGGCGTTTTCTTTTCTGACAAAAATGTCACATTTTTTGTGCTTTGTCCTAAAATTTCCTTTTTTGTGTTCTTTTCTAAAATAAGGTGAACACCCTGAGTGGGTGCCGTGTTTCTTTCTAAAATTGTTGCCATAAAAAAGGCAAAAAGTTCAATGTTAGCGCCCTCAAATTATTTACAGCGATTTATCAATCTCATGTGTATATATTATAAAGTTGTTTGCGAGAAAACTCTCACCTTGGTAGCCGAAGGGTTGTGTGCTGGCTTCTGATGGATAAGGTCCTAGGTTCAAACCGTCATTGGACCACTGATGTTTTTTTTTTTTATTATAATTTAGGAGTTTTATTTATTTCGTTTTATGTTATAATTTTTATTTTTTCTGTTTGCAAGTATTTAATAATTTTTGACCTAAAATTCGTTAAAAAAACAAAATTATAATAAAAATTATAAAAAAAAATGAAGCTAACTTAATTAAAAAAAAAATAGTTATTACAAAAAAATTTTTTCATGTTGGCTGAGATTCAAACCGGGACTGCCATAACAATATTGTATAAACACACATGTTTAAAGAAAGCAATATGTGATAAAACTGTGTTCTATTCTGTTTGTAAAAATTAAGCATTTTATTGGGGCGAGGGTGAAATGTTTGAAATGTTTGCACTTTAAAATGCAAAACTTTTTCCAGAAAAGAAAACACCATAAGTTAATGTTTTCCACACTGTAACCTTGTTTCAAAAATAAATATGCACTGGGAAAGTTATCTGCTTGGTATCAATGAATTCTTACATAAGAGCTATGAAATGGCATTCGTTCATTGAGACTTTTCATTAAATTAATGCAGTTTTATTTAAAACTTAATCAACAATTTAATTTTATTTATATAAAATAAAATGTCATACGCTAAATACCTAAATACAAAAGTTTCATGAAACATACTTTCATAAAAACTATGAAGTTTTTTATTTAGTTTAAGAAATTGTTCATTCACTTTGTGAAAAAGAAACATAATTAGTTTAGTGAAAAATTTCATTAAAGTTCGTCTAAGGAAATTTGCTCTGTGTGCAGATATTCTACAATTTTTTTACAATTTTTTAACTTCTAAAAACTACCTTTTATTTAAGTTAAGAAATCTATTGAATAAAATATTTATTTTTTCAAACTCATTTAGGGTATAAAATTATCGGTATTAACCTAAATGTTTGCGGGTTGTTTGTGCATTCTATTTAGAAAGCTAATAATATGACGCATTAATTTTTATATTTTTCTCATTTCGACAAAAAATTGAACATTGTCATTAGCGTTGAAAAAGCTAAGTTATAGCTTTTTTGAAACTTTTGTGCATTACTCAATGCGTAGATCTACGTCATGTTAAGTATATTATCAGTAAAGCTATCTGTTTTGAAAAACGCTATAAATTTAAAATTGAAGAATTTAAACAGAGTGTATAAGTACCCAGGCTGGAAAAAACAATAGGCAGAGTGTTGGAAAAGCGCCGGTGACGCATAACCGTTGGTAGAACGTGGGATTAACAATCTTGATAGTATTTTCGTGTTACCCGATTGATAACAGTGGCCAATCGTTGGTTTAAGCGAACTTACAACAGTTGGCATAACGTTGGTAATTCAAAAAAGTTGGTTCAAAAAAGTTATGACAAAGTTATGACAAAACACATTTAACAAGCAGCAATACAGTGTGAAATATAATAAAATATTAAAAAAAAAAATATGTTTCTAATTGTTTGTAATATTGGTAAAAACAATATTGGCAAAGCATTTTGCGGGTGGTACTGGCCAAAAATATGCTTCGCAAACAAAATTGTGTTTTTGGTTGGCACGGTAGAGTTGGCAATTTCAACCTGGATAGTTTTCTACGGAATCAATTAAAATGCACTACCGATTGCAAACTGCCACACGACCTTGATTTCGCTTGATTTACAAGATTATTTATTGCTTGTCAAGAATCAAGAGAAAATGTGTTTTGTCAAGATTTTTATAGCCCAACCAAATAACAGCCTTAAAATTATTTTTAACATTTTTTCAAAGGTTTCCTTAAACATTATTTTGTAAAAAGCAAAAAAAAAAATCATTGAAATTGTACTTTTTGCAGGGCAGTCATTAGATTTATTTTATGTGTTTGAATAAAATAAATCAGATAGAAGAAAGTGGGATTGTTGTTAAACATATATGGGCTTGTTTGTGAAAATACGTTAAACAATTTCGAAAATTAATATCTAAGGAATTTATTTTTGAAAATGATTTTTTTTATGAAAAATTATTTATAGATCAACGATAAAAATTCACTATTAAACCACTCACCAGGTACAGTGTAAAAATCGTTTAATGTATATGCTCGACATATGTGTTAATGAAAAATCTTTATCTTTAATGTTTGTTGATATGCTTTGCTAATGTAGAAGGATAGTATATGATGACATTAGAGAAAAGAACTGCCATTTAAAGTTTTAACTGAAAGTTAAACTGGCAACTATGATAATGACTAGAGAAAAAACAAACACACTATAAATAGAAATCGTTCTTGGTAAATTTCATTCTAACTCAACACACAGAGTAATGTGGGATTTAAAGTTACCCAATTTCTTTAACATGTGAGTTAAATAGATGATATTTACGATTAACACTAAATGGCACGAAGAATGTTGATGAAGACCGTAGTGGGTCAGAAAATGCATTCCATTCATTCATGCTAGTGTCTAATAACTTTTTCTGTGTTTGTTTCTAATAGTCAAAGTAAATTATCATATAAAAATTATAATTTTTCTGTTAATTTAGAGAAAAATTTGTCATGATCTAAAACCGAACAAATAAAATCTCACACATAAATTTATAGATCAACGATAAAAATTCACTATTAAACCACTCACCAGGTACAGTGTAAAAATCGTTTAATGTATATGCTCGACATATGTGTTAATGAAAAATCTTTAATGTTTGTTGATATGCTTTGCTAATGTAGAAGGATAGTATATGATGACATTAGAGAAAAGAACTGCCATTTAAAGTTTTAACTGAAAGTTAAACTGGCAACTATGATAATGACTAGAGAAAAAACAAACACACTATAAATAGAAATCGTTCGTGGTAAATTTCATTCTAACTCAACACACAGAGTAATGTGGGATTTAAAGTTACCCAATTTCTTTAACATGTGAGTTAAATAGATGATATTTACGATTAACACTAAATGGCACGAAGAATGTTGATGAAGACCGTAGTGGGTCAGAAAATGCATTCCATTCATGCTAGTGTCTAATAACTTTTTCTGTGTTTGTTTCTGATAGTCAAAGTAAATTATCATATAAAAATTATAATTTTTCTGTTAATTTAGAGAAAAATTTGTCATGATCTAAAACCGAACAAATAAAATCTCACACATAAATTTATAGATCAACGATAAAATTCACTATTAAACCACTCACCAGGTACAGTGTAAAAATCGTTTAATGTATATGCTCGACATATGTGTTAATGAAAAATCTTTAATGTTTGTTGATATGCTTTGCTAATGTAGAAGGATAGTATATGATGACATTAGAGAAAAGAACTGCCATTTAAAGTTTTAACTGAAAGTTAAACTGGCAGCCATGATAATGACTAGAGAAAAAAACAAACACACTATAAATAGAAATCGTTCGTGGTAAATTTCATTCTAACTCAACACACAGAGTAATGTGGGATTTAAAGTTACCCAATTTCTTTAACATGTGAGTTAAATAGATGATATTTACGATTAACACTAAATGGCACGAAGAATGTTGATGAAGACCGTAGTGGGTCAGAAAATGCATTCCATTCATGCTAGTGTCTAATAACTTTTTCTGTGTTTGTTTCTAATAGTCAAAGTAAATTATCATATAAAAATTATAATTTTTCTGTTAATTTAGAGAAAAATTTGTCATGATCTAAAACCGAACAAATAAAATCTCACACATAAATTTATAGATCAACGATAAAAATTCACTATTAAACCACTCACCAGGTACAGTGTAAAAATCGTTTAATGTATATGCTCGACATATGTGTTAAGGAAAAATCTTTAATGTTTGTTGATATGCTTTGCTAATGTAGAAGGATAGTATATGATGACATTAGAGAAAAGAACTGCCATTTAAAGTTTTAACTGAAAGTTAAACTGGCAACTATGATAATGACTAGAGAAAAAACAAACACACTATAAATAGAAATCCTTCGTGGTAAATTTCATTCTAACTCAACACACAGAGTAATGTGGGATTTAAAGTTACCCAATTTCTTTATCATGTGAGTTAAATAGATGATATTTACGATTAACACTAAATGGCACGAAGAATGTTGATGAAGACCGTAGTGGGTCAGAAAATGCATTCCATTCATGCTAGTGTCTAATAACTTTTTCTGTGTTTGTTTCTAATAGTCAAAGTAAATTATCATATAAAAATTATAATTTTTCTGTTAATTTAGAGAAAAATTTGTCATGATCTAAAACCGAACAAATAAAATCTCACACATAAATTTATAGATCAACGATAAAAATTCACTATTAAACCACTCACCAGGTACAGTGTAAAAATCGTTTAATGTATATGCTCGACATATGTGTTAATGAAAAATCTTTAATGTTTGTTGATATGCTTTGCTAATGTAGAAGGATAGTATATGATGACATTAGAGAAAAGAACTGCCATTTAAAGTTTTAACTGAAAGTTAAACTGGCAACTATGATAATGACTAGAGAAAAAACAAACACACTATAAATAGAAATCGTTCGTGGTAAATTTCATTCTAACTCAACACACAGAGTAGTGTGGGATTTAAAGTTACCCAATTTCTTTAACATGTGAGTTAAATAGATGATATTTACGATTAACACTAAATGGCACGAAGAATGTTGATGAAGACCGTAGTGGGTCAGAAAATGCATTCCATTCATGCTAGTGTCTAATAACTTTTTCTGTGTTTGTTTCTAATAGTCAAAGTAAATTATCATATAAAAATTATAATTTTTCTGTTAATTTAGAGAAAAATTTGTCATGATCTAAAACCGAACAAATAAAATCTCACACTTATTTTTATATGTAGAAAATTAGTTCTGTTTTAAGAAAAATCATTGTTAAAAAGAATGGAATTAAAAATAGGCTTATACTTTATTAACGAAGAAGACAAATTTGACATTTTAACTCATATTTGCTTTTTTGGATTTTTAATGTTTGGGCCTAAAAATAGATTTTTGTTAAGATTTTGGAGCTTTAAAAATGCCTTTTCCAGATATTCTTCGCTTTAAACATTTTTCCTTAACATTTTTAAATTCTTATTTTAAAAAGTGTAGGTTAGGTTAGAAAGGGTTATGTGCCCAAGGGCACAACTCCACTCGGAGACCAATACGGTCCATTGTGAATCCCTTCAGAGAAAAACGGTAAGAAAGAATAGAAATAGGCAGAAAGATAGGTTGAAAGATAGATATAAAGAAAGATAGAAAGAATATATACTCCCCAGAAACCAGCTCCTATCGTCCCCTTGCTGGAAACAGCCGTCCTATCTCCCTGACAAATCTCAGCAAATCTACTGGATTGCATCCAGCGACCCAAGTTCGTCGTGAAATCTATCTCCTAGCCATTTCTGTCTGAGACCCTGCAACCTAGGACAGTGGCACATTATATGCTCAACTGTCTCCAGTTCCTCAACGTCCTCGCACAACCTGCAAAAATCCGGTATGTCCCTGTTCCATCTGCTTGTGAAAGCCCTGACAGAACAATGACCGGTCAGGAACCCCGTAATGGTCCTGAGACCCTTCCTGTCCAGTCCCAAAAAAACCTTGGTTGCCCCTGCGTCCAATGCGGGCCATAACGCCCTAGACACCCTGCAATCCATTCTGTCCCTCCATGATTGGTTAACGGTTTCGCGGAATCCCTTCCGTATAACCTCAAAGTAGTAACATAGTGGGGGCTTTACCCCCCCCCCCCGTCACTTACTGCCAAGTCCAGATTCGAACCCTCCCTCGCAAGTTCGTCCGCCAACTCATTGCCATCCACCTTGCAGTATCCGGGTACCCAACACAGCCTCACTGTGAATGCCTCCATGAGCTCCCTCAGAGCACACCTACATCGTGCGAACAGGCGCGAGCGCACCGTGTAGTTTGTCAGTGCTTTGAGCGCTGCCTAACTGTCGACATAGATTGTCACCCTAGATCCCCCAACGATGTGACCCAGTATCACTTCCGTCGCCCTCCAGACCGCTAGGATCTCAGCTTGGAAGACACTGCACTCATCTGGGAGTCTGTATGATCTTTTCACGTCAGTTTCAGCAATATAAACACCGGCATCCGTGCCCGTGTCCATTTTGGACCCGTCCGTGAATACTGCCCACCCCTCGAACAGCACATTGGATCCACGCCAGACTTCCCTGATCGGGAAGTCCACCAGAGGTGTTCCACCGAAGTCTAAGGTCAAGATCATATGATCCGATATTCCCTCGAGAATACTACCCTGATCAAGCAGTCCTACTTCGTACAGTATTTTTGTGTAATCATCCCTCCTAGGTCTTACCAGCGCAGACTCGTAGAGCCTAAATAAGTTCCTAGCAGCCACACTCCTCACATAATGTTCAGTTGGGGATAGATGCAGTATGATATCCAACGCTGCCTGTGGAGTGCTCTCCTAGCACCTGTAATACCTAGAGATGCACTCCTTTTTGCCTTGTTGAGCATCTTCCTACAGCTATCCACTCTCAATGAATCCCACCAGACAGTACATCCATAAGTGAGAATAGGTCTAACTACCCACGTGTAAATCCAGTTTACCATATCCGGTCTTAGTCCCCAATTCTTACCGATCGAGTTTCTGCATGTGTAGTAGGCATTGAGTCCCCTTTTCATCCTTTCCTGAGTATTTCTCTTCCAAGACAATTTGCTGTCTAGGAAGCAACCCAAAAACTTAGCACCGTCCGATAGAGTTAAGTGTAACTATTTCATCTTTTTTGTACTTTAACTATTTTTTTTTTGGCTTTTTTTTATTTGCTATAAACACAGTGGATTTTGCTATTTTTTAGACTTCTTTGTTTATAAATATTACTCATATGCTCTCATATATACACTCTCATACAAACGTATAATTTAATTTTATTAAAACTTAAAAATCACTCATACGTCTGGCTCCCTTTGTTTTCATAGTATGTATCTCGAAAGTATGCAACAAAAATTTGGTTTGCACCACTTCCGCAATACAAATTATGCAAATATTTATATATCACTAATTCGCCTGGGTTTGTTTTATTTTTTTTATAATTAGCGTTCCTTAAGTATGAAACAGCCAGTATCGTTATTTTAGCTTTTTTTCTTTTTAACATTCAAAATTTAGGACAAAATTCTAAATGCTTAGTTAGCATGTTTATTAGTTACCAAAATTATACATATTTTAGAATCCGAAAACTTTTTACAAAAACATCTTTTGTCTGCATTAACTTTTAATTTTCACCCATAATGAAAAAAAAAAAAACTATTGAAAATAGCCAAATTCACTAAGGCTATAAAAATGAAATACGAGCTAAGTTTTCAAAACCCTTTGGAGTTTTTATGTCTACTGATAGTCTAGTTTTTTTTTATCCCGCTGGTCTCATTAGGGACACAATTTCACGTTGTACAGTGTAATTAAAAACACTAACCAGCTGACAAATAGTGAGTTTATTTCTTTACATTTTTCTTTTAACTGGTTTTAACGATTGCGTTATTTTTACAAAAGATTATTGTGAGACATTTAATTCGTGAAAATTTATGGAAAATAACGAGGATGTTGGCCCAACAAAAAATGCTAGATATACAGTTTATTTTAAAGTGTTGAATAATGATTCGGATTATTGCAACTGATAATTTTTTATAACATTTGTTTATAATTAAAAAAAAAAATAGACCAAAAATAAATTAAATTGAAATAAAATAAAACTACTAACGTATTTGTGTTTTTAATTGTCAAGATATAATTTCCAAATCAAGAATTTTGTTTGGCGAATGTCAAGCATTTTCCAAATTTGAATCTGGCAACCCTAGGTACGATACACATAAAGGTTATAAGTTTTGACTTTTTTTTGCAAACATCAAATTTTACCTACCCTATCAGTGAAGTAAAAATTTCCCGCATTAAACTTATTATTACGCCAAAATTGTAAAGTAATTAGGCAGTAGCGATCCGTATTTATCTTAAAAATAATACAAAAGCTTTTAATTATTACGCTTTCCGCGTATTTTTATACCAAATGATTACAGCGTTATTTCGCGATATGGGCATCAACATTTGCAGAAAAACGAGCAAAGTACATTAAAAATATTTTAAATAATTTTAATCAATAATTTTGGTCCACTAAACCAATTTTCATTTTTAGAAATTGCACTTTATGCTTTATCTTTTGCTACAATATGACCCGAAAAAACGTTTTTTTATTAACACGAAAACCACAAAGACGACATTTTGAACTTCTTAAATATGTGAATAACTTGTTTTAAAAAAATGTGTCAATTAATTTTTTGTTTACAGTTGTATTCTATTTAAACATGAAATTGATTTTATTTCTTCTTCTAGCTGTGCTTGTTAAAAATATTTAAAAATATTTCAATGTTTTGTAGTATTTTTTGTTAAAAATTCTTTAAAAAAAAAATAGAACTCATCGCCGTCACACCCGGGAATTTTCAGTATATTTAGTACCCAGTGTAATATGTGTATTTTTTGATTTTTTTTTAAATGTGCCCACACGGGATTCGAACGTTGGACTGCAAGTTGTCAGTCGACCTCTCTACCACTTGAGTTAACTTGACGTGTTATACATGAATGATAAAAACATAAATGACTTGCTTGCATAATTTTCATTACTCTCCAGTTTAAAAAAAATCAGAAATATGTAGTTATATATGTGCTTTCTAGAGTTGAAAAAATAATGAGTCTAAAAATAGCTTTTCAAAAAAAATGTATATCATTACTTTATATTTAAAATAATGATAAAAATATGTAATTTTGAGTAACACATAATTGATTGTATTGAAATAATGGTAAAATTAACTACTTATCAGTAAGTCATTATTATTTGTATTGCAGTAATGCAGAGAGTAAACTGGTTTCATTACTGGTAGTCCAACAAATAATGATATATCGTTACCCTCCAATGCCTTCCAGAACTGCTTTTGTGTAAGCACTATTTTTTGCTGAAAATGCTTTTCTACGCTGGAACGTTTTTTTTTCGTTAACTTAAAAAACGTATAGACTAACATGTGTTATAAGAACAATTACATTATATAATGCTCTTTAAATATTGCAAAGGATCAGTAGGAGAAAAAAACGGGTGTGTTTTTCCTTTTTTGTTATCTTGTTCATTTTTCTTTACTCCGACAATGGCAACAATTGTGCTATTGTTGTGTTGGTGTCTATATCTAAATAACCTTATTTAACGCCTTTTTTACTTATGTTCATTTTTTACTAATGTTTATGTATGCGTGTGTGTGTGCTGAAACTCAAACATTGAAAGGATAATGTTTGTAAGAAGGATTTTCTACTAAGTCTTTGCCATTTATAGAAAAAGGGTAAAGATTTGTATATGTATGTTATAATGCAGTTAACACACACAAACATATGTAAGAATTTCCGAGTAGTAACAATATTATTGTGTTTGAAAAATAAAATTTGTAGTCGCATTTTTTGAAAATAGTCGGACTTATTTTTATTTTATTTATTTTGCCTTGAAGGCCTTTTGAGGATTTTAAACTTTTGATTGTGGTTGTGTAAATGTATGTGTTGTGTTGTTTTGTTTTTTTTTTTTTTGTTAGTTGAATGTGAATGTCCTAGCATTTCTATGATAGATAAGCTTGGAGAAATGGCTACATATTTTATTTTCAAATATGAACGAGGGTAAATTAATAAGTTACTACACATTTATTTAATAAGATCAATATTAGGAATATACTTCGTTGATAGGAGCAAATTTAAACAACGCTCAGTAAGTTTTTTTTTTTAAAATTTGTCAATTAACCCTCGCTAGTTTTCATTGCAACAACAGTAATAGAAAATAAAAACATACAAACAACACCCATATGACCATAATGGTTGATTCTATAATGTGCAAGTACATAAATATTTGAAAAATTTTGTTTTGAAAACATATTTATGTATAAAATATATTATGATTTTTTTTTTATTGTAGGATTTGAAGGGTGTGATTTGTTTTATTTTTTCCGTTTTGGGGTGCTAGTGCGAATATATATGAAGACCTTTAATAATTTTCGACACACGCGATTAATAAAATTTATATCTTAAATATAAAATAATATCTCATTTTATATACATCGATATTTAATCTTATCCAAGTTAATCTTAAAATTGGATTATCGAGAAATATTCATTTATATCCCTCAATCATCCCTATGGAGAATGAGAAGTAAATTGTCCTAAAAGTGATTGGTTAAAAAAGGACTTATCACAGGACTGGTATAATTTAATACTGAAGTGGGTTAAGCAGTGTCAATTGTCCTAAAATTACCAATCCTGTGACTGGTAAAGGGAGGACATACCACTTAACCAGAATGCTTATTAACAACAAAAAGCCAGTTAGCCAGAATTTTACCCATTGGAAGCTGTTTAGTTTTCGTTTATTTTATACGAAATTACCCTTTTGCGACAGTCTTGTGGTATGCCCATCTTTGGTTATTCCTGTGGCATGCCACTATGTGGTTTAAAGCAGGGCAAATGACCCCCTCCTATGACAAGCCAATGTTAAACTTGCCAGTTGTTTCCATAGGGTAGGGTTTATATAGGGGTATATATTACCGGATTAAATTAGATCAAAATTGATCACAAAATTGGGGGATCCAATAATACGAAATTTAAGATCCTGATAGATCCCAAAATATCCCGTGGGATCTATTTCGATCTAGTTGGATGTAATTAGATAAAAAAAAGTAATTTTTGGAGGATCGTATAAGATAATTTGAGATTTAATTGGATCTACTTAAATATAATTTTGAATAAAATTTGAAAATAAATTTGTCATTAGGCGCATATATATGGGGCTATATATATAAATACATAATTATATATTAATGATATTGATATCGCAAACTATATTGACAATCTTGTGTCATATATGGTATCTTACATAATTATATCTTATATCATATATAATTATGTCTTAAGGTGTTTATTGTAAATATTAAGGTGTTTATTATAAATGGTGCATATCTTATATCTCACAAAAAAGAATTATAAGCCCGAGCTTTGCATATTTTTTACGATTTTTTATCTAATTTAATACGACTCCGTAATTAATTAAATATAATTGCATTTGAAAAATAACATGATTAAATTTTATCAAATTACATCTAATTATATCATATTATATTAATATAGATACAATTAGAATTGATTTGGTAAAGTTTTTACCGAATTCTGTCTTCATTAAATTTTATTAAATTGCATTATACTATATCTAATTTAATATAATACGATCGTCTATATATTATTTGTAATAAAAATATCGTATGGTTTGTTTAAATTTTAAAAAATATTAATTTTAGGTCTCCTCATAAAAACTCGAATATAAATTGTCATTATGGTAAAACTACGACAAACAAATAATTTATTATCAAAGCTTTGAAGTATTCATTTGCATTTCTTTAAATGAATTTAAATTTTAGGAATGAATTCCTTGATCAACTTTAAAGAGTTGAATGAATTCCCTTTTTTTCTTTCACCAGAACACTGGTTTCACGTACATAGTTACATTTTATTCTAACAACCTACACACACGTGCAAAGTTAGTTTTCTTGGGGGCATTAAGTGAACATCCTAAATTCAGGGAATTAAACGTAAAATTAAGTCCATCGGTGAATCAAACTAAAACGTTAAGTCCTTAGGGAATTGAACAAAAAAGCAAAGTCCTTAGGGAATTAAAAAAAGTTAAGTCCGCAAGGATATGAACCTAAAAGTTAAGTGCTTAGGGAATTAAACAAAAAAAGCCAATTCCCTAAGGGAATTAGACGAAAATTGAATAAATTCCTAAGGAATACATTTCCTAGGGAATGAATTCCCTTGCCAAATGTTGAAGTAACTTAATTTGAATGAATTTTTTTTTAATTGAATTCCTTAATTTTAATGCTTAATGTTTTAGTCATAGAATTCATTCTCTAAGTTTTAACTCTTTTAATTCATTCACAGAAATGCATTATTAGTATTTTCTTTTTAAAGAGTTCATTCCTTGAACTAAAAAAAAAATTGAACACAATTTTAGGGAATTCATTCCCAAATCGAATAAATTCTTCAAAGCTCTGTTTGTTATAGGTTTCAAGCTACAAACGTGTTTGTTATATTTATTTATCATTTCAAATGAAATCGAGAAAAAATTCAAATAAATTAAAGGTTTTTATTTGCATAAAAATTTGCAACTGATATTGAAAATCATTAAAATATTTTATGCACGTTTTAGCGGAATTGCTTCAGCCCTTAAGTTGCAACAAAGCGAAATGTATTTGAAAAACTGCCGATGTAACCGCAAGGTATGATAAAAATTAAATTCTATTGTATGAAGTTTTTACTTCACTGATGAATTTTACAGGCGATGAGCCTAAAAGTAACGGGTGGACTCATTACCCTTGTAGGGGGTAAAGTAACTGGTAACTTATATGGTTACATGGTGGGAAAAAGTAATTTGTCTATAAATAGATTTTCATAAAAAAAAATTACATAAAATTTTTTTTTACACATTTTTTTTAATTAAATAAATAACTTTTTTTTTTTATTAAATAAATTACTTGGTCATGCTGGGATTCGAACCTGGGGTCTCTGGTATTTAATAATTAGTTAGGCGAAAACTCTACCAACTGAGCTATCGATACATATAATTGCTTAAAATGTAAATGAGTTGTTGTGCTTCGTGTTTTCGATCGTGATATCAAAAATATACACCTTACACTCATGCTTACAAAAAATCACAAAGTTATGTGTCTATAAATAGATTTTCAAAAATAAATATTGATAATTACTTTACGTTTATAATTCATGCATTATGTAATTGATGATCAGTAAGTCATTATTTATGTTTTGAAGTAATGTAAAATGTATGAGGTATCATTACAAGGTAATACATGAATGTACAATTATCGGTAACTCATTACTTCATAGTGAATGTACACTTAAAAAAAAATCAGTAAAATCAGCAATATGTTTACTGGAGGAACCTTACAGAAAAATTGCTAATATCAGCAAAAACTTTGCTAAATTTAGCAACATTTTTGCTGAATTACTAATTTTTTCCATATGACCGTTTAATGGATTTGAGTTTTAAGAACAGTATTTAAAAAATTATGTAATTTTATACAATTTGAGATATACCAAATTGATTACTGACTTTTTTTTAGTTTATATCCCAATGATGACTGCATTTTGTATTGGTTTGGAAGTGAAAGGTAAAAACTATGAGCAAAAAATAAAATTAATGAAAAAAACTCCCAACATCCAAAGTCAGTTTCAACAGGTGTCGAAAATTTTTGAAATTATTCGTATCCAAAACTGAGATATGATTTTTTTTTTTCAAAACTTAAAGTAGATAAACAATTTTTCCTGCTTAAACTTCTATGACTACTGTATGTTTGTACAATTTGATTCAGTAGTAGTGATTTTAACCACAAAAAGTATTATTTTTATAGACTATAATATGTTATATTTTTATTTGTTTTGATAACAAAATAAAAAACTCATATTATACAATATAATAAAACTTTTCTTATATGTATTTGTTTAGTTTATTTTGTTAGGAACTCAAATTTAGTTTAAATAATTTTTTTTATATCCATTATTTTATAGGTTTATGGCGGGTTTTGTTTCGAATTTTATATTTTATTCATATGATAAGAAACGATAATAAAAACAAAAGTTTTTAAAATGTAATAACAAAATTTAAACAATTCAATTCAAAAACTTTATATTATGTCTTTATGATAAAGTTCAATAATATAAATTCACTTAACCCTAATCGACTATATCGCATTAAGACATTTATTGAAATTGAAATTGTAATATTTTTTTATTTTAACACATGTATTCCCTGTTTAAAGGTCTTTGCCGAAACTTGAAGATAAACTGACGTGTTTTTTTTTTGTTTAAATTTACGAATATTTTTAGTATTAAGAAATTGCAGTAAGTTTCTTTTCTCAAACTTTAAGCTTTTTCAAAAAACAAGTTCAGAATATATAAAATAACATTTTTTTGTAAAAAATGATGTCCCATTTAAGGTTTAAATGTTAAACATTTTAATGATATCAAATGACTTCCTTAAATGGAAGCAATAAAATTTTATTTGATATCATAATTATGGTTAGAGTAAAAATTGTTAAAATTATACACAATAGGGTTATAAATGTTTTGTGCGAAAAAATTATATGGCACTACCTTTTATGGACAATATTGTGCTGATAATAAATACCATTTTTTAAGTCGATTTGAAAGGTGCAAGGTATATGGCTTTAAATTGCATTGCCACTAATAATGAATCAATTAAAATAAATAAGTACTATTGATAAATAGGCTTTTAAAATTTAAAAAAATCGCTCAAATCAGGGACTCATTATATTATTAATGAGCCCATTTTTGAAATTATATAGATATTAATTTTCTGTCTGGTTTCTAAAAAAGTAAAGTAAAACAAAATGGAATGGAACGAGTGGAATCGGAACACTAAACACAGAGTAGGGAAACGGGGAACTCAATTTAAGTTTAGCGTGAGCATATTAGTATTATCACACCCAAAAAAAAAATGAACTAGAATTTAGAAAAATTAACTTAATTTGAGGAAAATTTGAACTTGAAACAGCGCCAAAGACATGATTTATCGAAATTTAATAAAATTTTCCTTAAAACTGAAAAACAAATTTTACTTCAAATTTGGTAATAATTTTTAAATCCTAGTAAAATTGAACTATTTTAAAGTAAGATTTTTTTCGGAAACATGACACAATAAAACTTCCTTAAAATAAGTTAGGTATTTTCTAAAAATTAGAAAACCTTTACTTGTAAACTGAATATGTTATTACATTTTTATAAATTTATCTGAAATAAAAATTTCATAAAAATAGATAATCAGTTTCTAAAACCAAATAATTTTTTATAACTACGTGCAAAAATTTCTTACTTTTTTGTATTTATTCTGATTTTTTTTTTTTAGAAAGCAATTCTCGAATATCAGAAATTGGTTAACTTAAAAATAAAATTTTGAAAATGCTTTCTTAATTTTAGTTAAACTTACTTTTAGTGAAAAAAAACTAGAACTAAATAGGAGTAAAATATGACCTACTTTTGCTGTTGAACTAAACGTAGTTTTATTTTTTTTAAGATATAAATTCCTTATAACTAAGATGTTTCTTCTAAAGATTAGAAAGATTTTATTTGATAGATTTTTTTTTTTACTAAAATCAAGAAATATTATTTAGAAAAACTATGAACTATTTCTGAGTATATAAACTATTTAGGTTTAACTAAAATTTAGGAAATTTTAATTGTTTTTAGAAAAATTTTCTTTATTTTAGTAAAATTTAACTTAAATTAAGGAAAATTTATGAACTATTTTGAAGTAAATTTGTAACTGCTTTATAGTTTATGTCTTTTTTTTTGAGTGCACGCATATTGGTAACAAAATTAATAAGTCACCCTATGACAATTTTAAAAAAATAAATACTTCAGGATGCCTCCCAAACCTACATCAGTCGTATTATATATATTATTCGTATTATTTAACAAAAGGTTAAAATTTTACTTACAGTGTGACTAAGACATCCTTAGGTTGTTTCATAAAAAATTAAACCATCGGGATCCCTCCCGAACCTACCCAATTTGTATTATCAGTGTTAATTAATACGGGGAGGGATCCCGATGGATTATTTTTTTTATGAAACAACCAGGGTGTCTTAATTACACTGTAAGTACAATTTAAACTTTTGAATGACAAACCAAAACCCCGTTACATGTGAACTTAATTTTAGGTCGTAGAATCCAGTGGTATACTCCGTTTGAATAGGTTAGGTAAATAAAAAGGTATTTAAATTTTAAGTTTGCATTGACTCAAGCGATTTTTGATGTTTTCCTAATGAACTTTAAATATTCGAAACATATGACACTGAACTAACAAATGTCAGCATAAGTCGAAGGTTATTACATTGACGTTTCGAATTGTATATAAATGAATTGAATCCTCCTAAAAATGGACGGCCATCACTGTTAGACTTAAGCTTAGACCAATAAACCACAAATAAAGTAATTTCAATAAAGATTTTAATGTGCTTTACTTAAAATACATTCAAAAAATCGCTTGAGTCAACGCAAATTTTAAATTGAAATTTCTTTTAATTTGCCCTAACATACTAAAACGGAGTATACCACTGGATTCTACGCCGCAAAATTAAGTTTACGTGTCCCGTTTACACACATATGTACATGAAAACACAAATTTAAACACTAGTTTACAAAATGAAATTTTTTCATGTACATTTGATTAGAGATATATTTCCTTATGTATTTTCTCCCGCTGAATTCAAAAATCAAGGTAAAATTTTTTTTATAGAACAGTTTTCGAGATATTGTAATTTTTTAATTTTTTCGACCTTTTTTCACTTGGCAAATCATATCTCGAGCTAGAAATGTCCGATTGGTATTATGATGACGAAAAAATATGTATAATCGGATATTGAATGTTTAAGCGGTTCAAAAAAATCATATTTTGCAGTGATTCTGTGCCTGGTTTCTCTTCGTGTCCGTAAAGATGATACTTTTACGTAAGAACTAAGACCAACCAGAAGAAAATAGACCGAAAAATGACAAAGTTATAAGCAATTGAGTTTGCTTATAACTTTGATGATTCTGTGCCGACGGAAAAGTACAAATCGTTAAAAAAAAAATCCTGTTTCTCTTCATGTCCGTAAAGATGATACTTTTACGTAAGAACTAAGACCAACTAGAAGAAAATCGACAAAGTTATAAGCAATGGGTGAATAAATCCAAATCTCATATTTTCTGAATATTTTATTTTTTTTCGACAATTTATTGGGTTTAAACACGTGCAATGCATTCTTGACATTTTTGTGTGTTGTGGCTCTTACTTTGTCTTCGGTTGCTTTTGGGATCCGTTTCTCTAGTGAGAAACCAGATATAGTACAAAATACGCATAATGTATGTGTATTTTCAAATGCCATGAAAAGTTAATAATGCTCAGAGATACTGCTTTATACCGGTGATACGCATTTCAAATACTTTGCATTAGACACCAGATTTATGTATAGTTTATTTGAAAAAATATGAAAAAAATGCAAAAAATAGAAAATGGGGTCATATTTGACCCCACCTTTTAACCCTTAAATATTTCATTTAAAAAAAGGACGACTTACATTCAACTAACATTGTCATTTGTTTTTAATGTTCAAAAAATGACTAACAATTGTAGTAAAAATGAACCACATCGTAGTAAAAAATAAACAAACATTTATTTATTTTTATTTTTTTAAATAACAAAAAACAACTGTAAAAAATGAATGTAAAATCATAAAACAGTCATTTGATGTGAGTTGTTTTTTAAATGAACTACAAGGTTAGTTTAAATTTTTATTTGTTCTACAAATGACTTACATTTACATTAAAAATAAAGAAACTGTATTACAACCCAAACAACTACATATTTTTAAAGCAGAAGTTCTCTGAGTGTAAATAATAAAATATCTACATTTACTATATGTGTTATATATGAGGATCTAACAATACTTCCACTTTGAAATTTGTCACAACTGTAGAGAAAGAAGTCATCTTTAATATATATTTTATCAAATTTTAAAAAGGTCGCTTTCAAAGATATAGCCAAGAAAAGTGACCTCTGACATTTCCAAATACAAAACCATGTTATATATAAAATCAAAGTAAATTTAAAGACCTTTCAAATGCGACCTTGAGGAGTTGCGTACCTATAACACTTTTCAAGAAAATTACAATTAACTAAGTGGGTACAACTTTGTATATTTTTATAGTTTTTTTCCGATTTTCAAGACATCATATTTCCGGATTCAGATGTATCAGTGTCCTCAAATTTGTCTTAGTTCTCTGATATACTTTATATCTACCAAAATTTAACAATTTTGGAAACATTGATGTCAAAAATAATAATATTTAGATTTTTGTTGTTTTTGTGACCAATTTTATTTTGTTTATAATTTGTTTGTAAGGTATTTCCTTTGGGCTAATTTGGTCAATTGTCTGATAATTAAATTAAAATAAAAACAATTTATTTCATTTTTTTACTCGACGTTTCTTTGGCTTATTTCCAATTTCTTCAGGAGTTTTTTATTGTTAAATTCTGGCAAAATCAAAATACAAAATGTTTTTTTATTAGATAATTAATTTTAAATATGTGGAATACAAAATTTATGTTTTAATATAAGATGTTTTAAAACTAATATCACAGTTTAAACTTACGATTTTATTTTACATTGTCAGAAAATATCATTAAATTAAAATTAAAAACGGGACTTCACGACACCAAATTAATAATTATTAAAAAAATATTTACGACCACAACAATTATATCACAGTATAAACTATCTTATTTGAATCACAGAGCTTTACTAAACTAAACTTTGGTAAACTAAATTATAGCAACTGAGTACTGTAATTTCGTGTTATCCTTGTCCTCTTTTGTATTCATAGCTATTTTTATTCGTTGTTGTATTCGGAGACTCTCTAACGTATATCTTTTATTATAATTTTTCTCTTTGTCAAGTATTTTTACTTTGTCAAAATTGATTTTATGATTGCATTCTTTCACATGCTGTGATTATCAGACAATTGACCAATTAGCCCAAAGGAAATACCTTACAAACAAATAATATTTTAAGTTGAATTGAGTTGGTTCAACTCAGTATCAATAAATGGTAAAGAATTTTTTCCATTTTCATTAGTATCAACTAATGGTAATGAAATTTCAATGGTAATGAGAAGTTCCCATGTATGTTTCAAATAGTAGATTAAAGAGTGTATGAGTAGGAAAATATTTTTTATTGATGTAGCATAAATACAAAGTTTATTTATTTAAAATATTTACGTGATCAAAACTTCATTGCGTTTGGTACAGGAACTTGTTTAACGACCGCGAAAAAGAAAGATCATGGTTCCTAGCATTTTTTCAAGGCCTACACTGCTATGCCATGTAATTTTGATATTTGCATAAAAAACAAACAAAAAGTTATAACCCTAATACACAACAATTGAAATTTATTTCAATTTATTAACAATGTTAATAGAACATTTGCAGTGAGCCTCAAGGGGTAAAGTACATGTGCCCATTAATTACACTACTCAACAATTTACTACTTTTTGCAGAATCTGTCTTTGAAATACATATTTTATTATAGACTAAAGTACGCTGAATGCAAATATTTCAATTTTTTTTTGTTCTTAATTTGAGTTTTTAAATGTCGCTATTTTTATATTTACTTCAATTATCCCATTTTTCCAAATTTCATCGCAAAACCATGAAATTTTTTTGAGAATATAAATCTACACAAAATAATTTTTGAATTCGGTATAATCATGCTTGTTTCAGGATAACTTATCAGAATTGCAAAGAATTTAAAAAAAATCTTTTATATGTTTCGTGTTATTTTTATAAATTTTACTAGCTGTTTGTACCCGGTCTTAAAATAACCTTAAATATAAAATTTTTGACTAAATTTTGGTACACATAATTTTTTAAGCTATTTGCATGTTATACTAACAGATGAATTCATAGGTCGTTCTTATTCGCTATGCTACGAGTATCATCTTATTTTTTTAGGCACATTTCGCATTTCCCATGTACCGCAATTTATTTTTTACACGAAATAATTGTTCAGATTTGTCATTTTGCCTATGCACAAAAAAGCTTTGTCCGATTACGAAATGGAATAATAAATTGTGCAAAATAGTAATATATAGTAAAAACTGAGAAAAACCGTAGATTTACTTGTTAGTGCTACACATTTATTAATCAAATTCAATACCCAAATATTATTGACGGTCTTTTATGTATTTGCCACGAAAAACTGACAAGGAAACTTTACATTGGTGAATCCTCAGATTTTAATGAAACTTGGATATGTTGTTGAGGACAAAAAAATATTAGACACGTATTATTTTTAAAGTGCGCAATCTTATGTTTAAAGGTTAAAAAGGGAGTCGAAATTTACAGCAGTTTTGTATGAAAACATCTTTAAAATTTAGAAAATTCTCATTTTTTTTGGACGGAGTATTAAAGTATTCGAGAAAACAAAAATTTAGATATCATTGTTGCCTATGCTGTGGGCCCAGGGTTGCCACTTATGAAATATTTAATATATCCGTTATATTTAATATTAAATCTCTTCAGCAAAAGTCGTGTTCAAGCTGAAAGATTACAAAAATTGTAAAAAGTAAATTTAATTCAAAACTCATTATTATATATCAATTTAAACTCAAACCAACAATAACTTCAGTGGATGCGTCTTTAAGACTTTCATTTGATATAGTTATACTTATAGTTTAATAACTTATATAAGAAATATATTTAAAAAACGTCAAATTGGGTAATTTTTGACACCACTTTTTAACACCGCAAAAATTTGCAAAAATTTGTCCCATAAGTGTAAAACTGGGTATGCCTTTCTGATCATAACGGCCGCAATATTTATGATCAATGATCGGTACTCTTGTTTTCGACTTTACGGGTCACTTTTGTAGCACTGTGTAGTTAAAAATGATTAATTAGATGTTTAGAAAAAATTATAAACTTTCCAACATATATATTTTGGTTTTTATTTATTTGATATATTTTTGGCTATTGGATGATCCGAAATTTTGGCTCTTTTGGTTTTTGCTAATAAAATCATAAAATGTGAAATTATCGCAAAACGCCGAAATAGGTGTCCGCTTATTTTCCAGTTACTATCAAAATATAGAACTTTTATTAAGATTTGGACTTTCGGCGACTTCAACAATAAAAAAATTTCATAAAATAATTTTGTCCAGCTCAGCTAATTCGTGTTTCGAACCACATTGCTACTTCGCATTTCGTCAATTTTTTCGCAAGCTCACTAAAAACCGTACAGAAAATGGGGCTCACAAGGGCTGACACAAAGTCATATACGATACTGTTCTTGTAAATATTGTCTAAAATGTGGTTATATCAATGCAACCAATGACAACCAATAAAGGTTTTGGGATGCCTAGAAAATTTGGAAAAATTTCAAGAAATTTAATAATTTATATTTTGCTTTAAAACACACACAGAATTAATCAGTGAAATAAATTAAAAAAATATATATCGCTAGTAAGTCATCATTAGCATATATTTAAATTTTTTTCTCACAATGTGTACTAGAAACTAGTTATTACATGCAGTTAAACTGCGTCTTCAGTTTTTCGTCATCACGTCAAAATTTCTTTTAAAAGGACTTTAACGTTTCCATTTTTGTAAAACTCTTTTAAGGATGCTAACACGGGTGTCATGAAACATCTTCATCATGTTTAGGAAATGTTTCAAAAAGCCTGTCAACCATTTTAACCTTCTTTGAAACAGCCTCATTTTATATTAATGAAGTGTTAGATTGGACGAAAATCAATAAAGTTTTTCAAGCGTTTTCAGTCAGTGTATTTTATCTTAAAATTCGATATAAAAATATTTTTTTTTCGGCTACGCATCTATTCTTTGTTGATTTTTATTCGACCCACTAACATTATATACCAATTTCTCTAGATTGGACGAAAATCAATGAAGTTTTTCAAGAGTTTTCTCTCAGTGTATTTTATCTTAAAATTCGATATAAAAATATTTTTCTTCGGCTACGCATCTGTTCTTTGTTGATTTTTATTCGACCCACTAGCATTGTATACCAATTTCTCTTTTCACAAAATCAACATCGTTTCCGTTAAACGTTTTAACAGCGGAAATATAAGTTTCCACAATTTTTTCAACATAAAACGTTGAAATTATATGGTAGCGTTAAACCTAAATCCTTCCTTGTTTGTAGCGCATTTAGAGCGACAAAAAAAATCTCATTTTATTTTCTATGTCAAATGCAGGCAGGTCTTAAGTAGATGTGGACGGTTTAATCTAGTTTATAGTAATAATACTATATTCATACAAATATTAAAGAATTTTCTAGTTTTATGCTGTCTTCCTTGCGGCCCGCATTTTATCTATATTTTCTTTTTCAAATCCAACTATTCAATATCATACACAAAACCATTTTTGCCTTTGGTAAAATTTGTGGTACTAACTATATTTGACTTTTAATAAATGCCTCTATATATTTATCCTTTTGAGCTTAACACATATATTGCTGCAGATTAATATATTTTTGTTCTTATACAAAAGGTTTATATCATCCATAATAAAATGCGTAACCATCTGTTTCAAATTCATTACTATTCAATAACAGGGTGTTTGTCCACAACCATGGTATAGCAAATGTATTGTATTATTGTTATAGGAAAATACCTTGATCAATGTTTCACATGTGGTCTAGAGTTAGATATTGGTATAAAAAAATAAAATACTCCACAAAAAGGGAGTATAGGGTTGAAAATATTATATTTCAGAAAAAACCTATTCAAAACAACTCTTTAGCCAAATTGCAAAGTTATGACTACTCAGGGAACTTCTGCTTTAAAAACACGAGGGCGGATCAATAAGTCCGTGACTTTTTGAATGAAACATAGTTTTTTTTGCAAAAAAAAAAATATTTTTCAACATAATCTCCTTTTAGCTCAATACACTTAGTCCAACGTTTCTCCAATTTTTGTATCCCTTCCAAAAAATAGGATTTTTCGAGTTCCATAAAATAGGCATTTGTTTGATCAATAATTTCATCGTTGGAGCTAAATCTCTTTCCATCGAGCCATTTTTTTAGGTTTGGAAATAGGAAATAGTCACTGGGGGGCTAAATCCGGAGAATATGGCGGATGAGGTACCAATTCGTAGCCCAATTCATGGAATTTTGCCATTGAGAATGCACACGTGTGCACCCGTGCATTATCTTGATGAAAAATAACTTTTTTCTTTGCCATATGGGGTCGTTTCTTTTTAAATCCTCGTTAAATCGGTCCAATAAGTTGGCATAATATTCGCCGTTTATTGTTTTTCTCTTTTGAAAGTAATTGATGTGGATTATCCAACGTGCATCCCAAAAAAAAACTGTTGCAATCACCTTATTGGCCGACAAACTTACCTTGGCCTTCTTCGGAGCCGGTTCACCCGGAGAAACCCATTGTTTAGACTGCTGCTTGGTCTCCGGAGTGTTGTAATGGATCCATGTTTCATCCACAGTTACAAAACGCAGCAAAAATTCATTCGAATTGCTGTTAAACAACTATAAGCAATCCTTTGAAGTTGTCACACGATTACGTTTATGGTCAATTGAGAGCAAACACGGCAACCATCTTGCAGACAGCTTTCTTAAACCCAACTGATCATTTAAAATCGAAACCACACTGCCATATGAAATGCCTATGGCGTCAAAAATCTCACGCACTTTTACTCTTCGATCGGCCAACACCATATCGTGGATTTTTTCGACATTATCGGGTGTATTGACCTCAATTGGCCGTCCAGAACGTTAAACGTTCTTGTGTGACCACAACGAAAGTCAGTAAAACGACTTTTTACCATTGAAATCGATAGTGCAGAGTCCCCATAGTATTTATCAAGCTTTTCCTTAGTTTGATTTACGGAAATTCACTTTTTTCCATTTTTTAAAAAATCCACGAGGTTGTATGTTTTGAACAGCTGTTAAACGCAAAGTAAATGACGGAACTTGCTCAAAATTTGACAGAAGTCTATTAACAAGTGGTACTTGATGGGAGCATTATTGCATTTCATATAACTACGAAGGAAGTTCGAAAAGTCACGGACTTATTGATCCGTCCTCGTATGTAGTTGTTTGGATTGTAATACAGTTTCTTTATTTTTATGTAAATGTCAGTCATCTGTAAAACAAATTTAAAATTTTACTAACCTTGTAGTGCATTTAAAAGAACAAACCACATCAAATGACTGTTTTATGATTTTACATTCATTTTTTGCAGTTGTTTTGTTAAAAAAAAAAATAATGTTTGTTAATTTTTTACTAACATATGTAGTTAATTTTTACTACAATTGTTAGTAATTTTTTGTACAGTTAAAACAAATGACAAATGTTAGTTGAATTTAATGAAATGTTAGTCGTCCTTTCTTCAATTGAAATTTCATTTGTTTTTGACTACAAATGCTGTCGTATTTACCTACATAATATCCTTAGTGCAGTAGTGTATATTCGGGACGTTATAACTTTTGCACAAAAGTTGTTATGTGATCTGAAATTTCTCAACGAACGATTTCTCAAAGATGGAATAAAATATCAGAATAATTAAACCTGAGTTTTGATAACAATAGGGAGGGATTTCAGATTGCATAACAAATTTTGTGAAAAAGTTTTAATTCGCAATGTTATAACGTCCCGAATATAGCAAAAAAACGGGTTTTTTTAAGCTTTGTATTAATCGAAAACATGTTGCTATCGGATTCAGCGGACCTCTAGACTTTAGAAAAGTATGTGCTAGTCCTAGGGTCTTTACCCCTCTAAGATTTCGTCGGTCTGTGTATTTATAACTTTTAAATTTGTTTACAGATTTTGTTTAAAATATGTTTTTCTGAAATCGAAAATATAGTGTTTTCAATACCTATACTTACTTTTTGTGGTGTATTTTTTTTTTGCCCATACCTCCACTCTAGACCACATGTGGTGTGTGTAATCACTTTTCTTTATGTTAAATAATACTATTACTTTGTCAAGTGTATCCACTTGTTTGTGTGTGTATTTTTCTTGGATAGGGCAGACCATTTGGCTTTTGTAGATTATGTGTATTTTATGACTTTGTCCATTTATCTTGTATAATAAAATTAGTTTCATTACTGGTTGTTAAAGCTATACAATAGTTAACCATTTGTCAAGTTATTACAAATATATATTGTGGGTGAAGTTGATAAGAGAACTATATAATTCATGTGAGCTACATCAAAAAATTTTCGACAACTGTTGAATTATTTTTTACTCATAGTTTTTAACTATCAGATCCAAAACCAATACAAAATGGAGTCACTAGAAATTTTTGAGATACATTCGCACGAAAAGTAATTTTTATATCGCTGCTTGGTGAAAAGTTGCATGGTGGTTTGTAAGTGAAACCAAAATTTTCCTATTTTTAAACATTCTCAGTTTTTTCCACAGGGTTTTTGCGCCATTTGATGGAATTGAGTTTTAGGAACAGTATTTAAAAAATTCTGTAATTTGATACAGTTTCAGGTATATCAAGCTGCTGTCAGGCGCACCAATGACGAGATACGAACATCACAAACTTATAAGGAATTGACGTAAATTTTATGAAAATGTGTGTTTTTTGTTTCTAACATTCACAATTGTACTTAAAATATTATATATCGTATTGCAATTATATAGCGTATTGCGTGAACTGAATTTCTTAATAAACAGCACCTTAGAGTCAAAAAGTAATTTTATTGCTTTTAAACACAACAATTTTATGAAATTGTTTTACTTTTGAATTTTTAAAAATTAAAACCAAAAGTTTATTTTTCAATTTTTTATCATAAATTATGATGTGGGCAAGCTTATTCAAATTTAAGATCCGTTGTTTGGTTTTTGTTAAACAAAAAACCGTGCAATGTTTATTTATTAATTTAAAAACCAACTGACATATGACCCTAATGCTACAGTCACAAGGTGATATTGTTTATTTAATAAACAATAACAACACAGTGTATTATGACTAGAGATTCTAGCCTGTACAATTTTGATTTTTACTTCTCATCTGGTAAATAAAACAATACGGGTAAAGCGTTGATTTTTTCTTTCAAAAATTATAATTTGGGTAAATCTCTACCCCTTCTACATTGGTCCTCTGAAGATTTTAACGGATGAAGGCATATTTTATTAATAAATAAACATTTCACGGTTTTTGTTTGACAAAAAAACATGTGATTTTGAACTTGAATAATCTTGCTACTTGAAAATTTTGCGAACAAAGAATTTGATTTTCTCCCTCGGTAAATGTTGTTTTTTTTTGTTATATTCCTACTTCGGGTTCACAAAAAAATCATACATTTTTAGATCTAACATTATTATTTAAAATTATATATTAATTAATTACAAGTAATACTTAATTGGATTAAAATAAAAAGTACTAATCTCTAAAACATTTTATATTTTAATTAAAAAACTTATGAGATGTACTTATGAGATGTATCAAATTATATACAATTTGAGATTAGATCCCTTGAGATACCATGGGATCAGCTTATGTATGCCATTTTTCGGATCAGATGAGATGTGATGTTTAGTTATATGTGATACTATATAAAATCATATATGATTATATCGGAACTTTTTTCGTCGGGTTACTTTAAACTTAAAACAGCCACAATAAATAATTAACGCGTATGGATTTTACATGTCTAAACATCGGGTAACACATAAAACGGTTATTTATATTATACAAAAAAAAAAACAATTTTTAAATATTTTGCCTCAATGTGTCGAAAATTTTTAAAATTACTCATATAAGAATTGAACGAAGTTTGACTTATTGAAATAAGAACATACGTAACGATGTATTATACCATAATACATAATAAGCACACAGAAACAATTATTGTCAAAAAATTTCAATTAAACTTATGTTTGATTTTAAACTCACTTTCAATTAAAAGTTTAATAATATGTATTAAATGTTTAATTGAAAATTAATTTTGTGCATACTAAATTTGCAGTTTTTATAACCCCAAAATTTAACAGAAAACGCAAAAATTGAAAAAATCACCATAAATTAAAAAAAAAATCGATTAAATTAAAAAATTCGCAAGTTTTATAAAAAATTTCCATCATTTAAAAAAAAAAAAAAAGTTGCTAACATTAAAAACTAAATCGCCAACATAAAAAAAAAAATACCAAAAATTAAAAAAAAAACACTTAAAGTAAGATCTTAAATACTCAAAAACTTGATAGTTAGGGCTACAATGCGTATGATAAATAATCTAATACATACAAAAAAAAAATCATACGCATGACGCAGACAATATTCAACATATATTTTCCTAAAAACAAAGACGAGTTACACGGTAATTTTTTTTTTTGATCGATTGAAAAATACTTAAACTGCTTTAATAATATAAAAATAATATCAAATGTTGGCCGATTTTTTTTAAATTTAGCGGAATTTAGAAAATGAAATAAATTTAACTACATCAAAATATTGAATAAAATTTCTTTAATTTCCTGAATTTTTAATGTAATAGAAAATTTAAGTGTCAGTAGTCATAAGGGAATGAATCCCGTGACGGGATTCCCGGAAAACTAAGCATATTTCTGTTGCCACAATCCGCAGAATTTGGTTCGGCAATACCGGGACTTCTAAGAATACCATTTTAAACAAAAAGTTAAATATTCCACATTATTAATTCAGCAGTTAACTTTTTAAAAACATTTTGGATGAAAAAAATTATGTTAACTTCAACGCAACAGTTAACATCAACGTTTATCTTAGACTTTGACCTTAAATTACACACTCAAGAACGCTCCTAAAAATGTTTGCCATTATAAAATTTTTTTCAAAACATTTTCAATTGCCAAATATTGTCCAAAGTCCATTTTTTGACTGAAATGTTAGGTCGAACTCTATTGGTTATATAATTTTTCTAGTTTTTAAATATTTCGTGAACTTTTTTTCATTATTTTAGGCTTACAATTTTGTATTCTAACTTTTTTAATCAAACTCTAAGATTTTAAGAAATTGCAATTAAAAACAAATCAATTTCTCCCAGACTTAGGAAAAGCTATAAATTCTAACAAACCACAGTTTTATAAATGAAGACTTATTTGTATAAAAAAAATTAAAAAAGTGTATAATTTATTTTTCTAACGGGATCATGGCAATTTCTCGCTGTCCCGGGAAATCAAAAAATTGAGCGATTTTGCATTACCTAATTATCATGGAAATCCTTATATGCTCGTTATAGTTGTCTTACCATTAAGGAATTTCTGAAAATTTTTTTTTTTAATCTTGAGATTACTGCTGTTTCATGCCAATAAACTGCATTAAAATTGACCTTTAAATAGTTAATATAATATTTTAATAAAATTTTAGATATTTTGTATTCTTTAGAACAAAAAAGTTTTTTTTCTATAACCAAAATACAAAACATTTTGTACTGGAAACCAAAAACTCTCTAACTATAAACTAATACCAGCCATGCAGCTAACCAACCAACCATACCAGGCCAGACCAAATATCTAACTAGTTAACCAACTGTTGTACTCCCTGGTGGCTTTTTAAAAAACTGTTTCATACAAAAACGTGCAAAGTTTATTTATTTCTATAAAATATTCTATATATTTTTTTTAATTTTTTCTTACTCTCTGCCATCCTTTAAGCATTTGGGGAGTTTTTGGCAACAGAGTGTTGCAACATTTAATAGAAGATTAAAGTATATACATATAAGGGTGTCCCTTAAGAATAGATTTGTCATTGCACCCGCCAGTTTCATTGCAAATAGTTCCAAATGGAAGCAATCTATTTTTGTTTTTGGAAAACGATAACCCGTGGCAAAAATGGCCTATTTGTGAAAAAAATGAATTTTGATTAAAAATTCACAACATTCGAAATTTGGAAAAATTTAATTTTTCATTGCATTTATGCATTTAATATACACAAAATCATTTAAATATGGAATTCTGACTTCATCAGATATCATTAACTCACTTTCGCCAGGAATCAAAAGTTATTTTAAAATGCCTAATTTGAAGATTTCGATTGCTGTATTTATAATAAAAAAAGTTTTTTTTGAAAATATTTTAATTTATGTTTGTTTTCGGAGCGACTTCTCTCCAGGAGATTTTATTAAAATAAATTTTTTTGTAAAAAATAATTTGCATAATTTTCAGAATAGCATCAGTTAAAATTGATTAGAATATAATCTTTACTTTCTTTTCAAAAACCTTTAGGCGTTTGTGGCCTGGGACAAACAAGACCCATACAATGTAATTTATATTATGACTTCAAGAGTGTAAAGCTTTTAAATTGATAAAAAAAAAAATCCACTTGACACAAATAATTAGTATACGCAGTTTGATACCTATGGGGTTTAACAAAAAAAATATCTACTAGTAAAATTACAGAATGACTTGTTTCCGATATTGATTAAATTCGGATTTGTGAGAAACGGTACTAAGCTAATGAACAAGCTCAATTCTTTGTCATAAGGGGTTTTGACGGGTTAAAAATGGGTAAAAAATGGGTCGAGTTCCATTTTTTCACATTTATAGAATTTATAGAAGCTATAAAACCCCTACATGTAAGATTTGTATGATAAAGAATTGCGCGTATTCGTTAGTTTAGAACCCTTTATAACATATCCAAATTTAATGAAAATCTGAAAGTAATTATTCTCTAAATGTCCTACACTCAAAAAAACAAGTTAGTAGAAAAGTTAGTAAAACGTCTTGTGAATCAAGTATACTATTTTTCAACAAAATTGTGTTTTCAGCTAAAATCAGCACTTAACTGTTTTGAACTAATGTTTAACTAATTTATTTTGCTAAAAAAAATTGCGCTGATAAGCACTTTAACAGTATGGACGACAAACCAGACTGAAAGATATACACAGAATGAAGTAGATGTCGCGGGATGTCAAGATGAAGTAGAGGCGATAAAATTTTTACTTAAAAGTACAACTCTTGTAAGACATAAAAAACTCAACCATGGAAGATTTTTGTATCTGTTTCCATATATAAGACAAAAGGACACCGACAATGTGAATACATAAATATCGGATTAAAAACCTAAAATTTTGTCTTGTCACCCGGCTTGTCAAAGTAAATGTATTTTAAATAAATTAAAGACAAAATAAAACATTTAAATATAGTAAAGATGAAATGTCTATTTGTAAACTTAATGTTTATAGTGATTTTCAGTGACTCATGTAGTGTGGTACAACAAATATACGTTCAGGTAGACAGACTAAAGCGAAAGACAATGACACACAGCATAGGTAATTTTTTATGTTTCCTTTTTCTTATTGCAAGAAAAGGTTTGTATATGTCATATTTTGTAATTTTTTTCTTTCGTATCTAGAATTACTGCATTTGTCGTACTTTAAAAGATGCCATCATTTAGACAACCATATATATATGTATATATTTATTGCTATATATTTTCAGATATTTAATTAACTCATGCCCTCAATTTGGGAGTATGAACCTTTTTATATTTTGTAACGTAAATTATTTTTAAAAGAATCACAAAACAAATTTTAACTAATGTATAATTTTTCTACAAATTTTTTTGAGTTTTTTTTCAGTCTACTAATATTCGCAAAAATTTTATTAACTTTTAGCAAGGATTTTTTATTTTTTAGCAAAAGATGTTGCTGGCATTAGCAATTTATTTTCGCCAGAATGATATTTTTTCGGGAACGAAAATCGACAAATCGTTTTTTAAAGAACAAAATAGTGTATATTGTAACAGTAATACGTGACAAAATATGTGGTAAGAACAAAGTTGATTGTTAAAATTTTATGTTGAATTTGAGTTTTATTTGAGTTTGTAATGATGTTTCTAACTAAGTAGAGCAAAATATAAAGAAGTTGAAAGCATAAAATATTCTAGGAAATGCTGACAGCCTGTTAATAAAAATGTTTAAAAAAATTAAAGTTTAAGATAAAGACATACAAAAATTACACAAATGTAGAAAAAAGTAATACATATAGACATGTTAAAAGTAGTTTTCATTTAGTATGGACTTTTCCAAAATACAAGCTTATCAAAAAAGAGGTGGAATTAAATCTTAACTCTAAACAAAATTAGTTATACATTCAGTAGAAAATGATTCATAATATATATAAAGCTGTTAAAACACTCACTGAATAAGACGAGTATACTCGTCCTGTTAACATCTTTACCCATTAACGCCCCCTGTCCCCATATGAGGGACAAATTTTAAAAGTTTTTTTTAGCAGATTAATTAATTCAGAAGCAAGATTTGCTAAAAAAAAAAAAAAAAATTTTGAAGCTAAAACCACTTGAATTTTATTTATGTACTTATAAATTTACTACACTCAGGGAGTTAATTTATAAGTGTCGTCAATTATTCATCATATTTATGAAGTTTTCATCAAAAGAACGAAGAGTTACATTAAAATGGAAGAGAAATATTTTTTGGATATTGATCATTTCATAAAAAAGTTTCATAAGTTTGTTATAATTTTTATTAAAAATAAAAATTATGTTTTTTCGACCTTTAATTGTGCAATGAAAATGAAAATTATTCAAGTTCGAGGCCATACTCTATATTTCTTCATTAGGATATTGTCCTAACAAATAATCTATAGAGTTTTTTGTTTTCAAATTTATTATTTGACCCTTTCAGGAATGTGTTGATAGATCTATTTCGGGAATTTTCTAGGTTCCCATCATCAGAACATCAAACATTCATATGAACTAGTTTACTCACTACATGAGAACTAATATACATATGCGTTTGAAGTTAAAGATTATAACCATTGATCAAAAAATAAATTGATAAATTTGAAAACAAAAAACTCTATAGATTATTTGTTAGGACAATATCCTAATGAAGAAATGTAGAGTATGGCCTCGAACTTGAATAATTTTAATTTTCATTGCACAATTAAAGGTCGAAAAAAACATAATTTTTATTTTTAATAAAAATTATAACAAACTTGTAAAAAAGGCAAAGTACCGAAAAGTTTACTTCCCCTGTTTTGTTTACAAACTAACAAATATAAAAAGGAGAGAAAAACAAAAAACGTGTATTGAATATCCACCAGAGGTGGATCTTGCACATCAAACAAGTTTTCAATTTATTTTTTGATCAATGGTTATAATCTTTAACTTCAAACTCATATGTACATATATTAGTTCTCATGTAGTGAGTAAACTAGTTCATATGAATGTTTGATGTTTGGCATGGGATTGTTACCGCTTTCAAAACGTGTTCTGATGATGGGAAACCTAGTTTCATAAACTTTGTGAAAATAATGTTATTCATGGTAAATTAATTTTATATATTATTGATAAGATTAGACTAAAATATATTTTTATATTTTACCATTAGCATTTACAAAAACTGTTGATGACTTGGATTAATTTACAAAAATTATTTTTTTTTAAATTTATTTAAACGAAATCCACACCATCGGAATATTCTCTAAATATCAATTGAAATTCGGAATATTCATTTAAATTTAGGAACATCGATTGAAATTTTGCCATTTCATTTGAAATAAAAAATATTGTTATTATTTGTCGATTGCTTTTATAAACTCAAAAATTTGTCGATTGCTTTTGGAAACTCAAAAATAATTTTAAATGCTGGTGTTTTCTGAATCTTTAACAGAATTTTGTGAATTGCAAATAGTGTGTTTTACTCATAATAATATTTCCTGAATTTCTATTGATATTATCTGATTATTATTTGATGTGTTATATAAAATGGAATTTTTGATGATATCTAAATTTAAATTTTGTGAATTTTAATCGAGATTTTAACTAAAAAAATTTTAATACAAAAAGTGCACAAAAATTTCCAATGGAAATAAAATTAATAAGCCTTCTATTTACTAATATTTATTAAACTTTTTTTGCTGATCTCAGCAGCTTTAATTTTTATTTTGCAAAAATTTGATTAATAATTAGTAATTTTTACTAATTTTTCTACTAACTAAATTTCACTAACATTTAGTAAAAAAAATCTGCTTGATTTGAGCAAATCGATTTCCATTAACAGTTTACTCCAATTTTACTAAATTGTATTAATTTTTACTAATTTGGTTACTTCTTTTATTTTTGAGTAAAAAATTACAGTCACACAATTACAGTTTTTGCTGTGACTTTTCCATACTTCTTTATTTGAGTGTAGTTTTCTGTGTCTTTTCGTGCTATTTTTACAATTTTATTTCTTTGAGTGTGCTTTAAATTTTAAACTTTTTAAAATACTCATACCATATGTAGCGTAATGTAATTTGTGTAAATTTTCACCCTAATTTAAAAAATTAACAAATTTACAAAAGAAAAATATATATTCTAACCCCATAAATGGTTGGTGTTTTGTTATTTAGATTTTTTTTGTTTCTAACCCCAGTGTAGAAAGCATTACCATATGAGTGGTATTATAAGTACATATTTGCACAGTGTAGAAACGGTGATGATTATTATCATTATTTTTTGGACCACTAGTACCGACTCCAGCTTAGTATCTGCATTAATTTAATTTTTCCATTATTTTAATATAAAAAATAATGTGTTACCCATGAGTACTTATTTTTATCATTATTTTCATTATAAACCATGGATGGTAACCGATTTGATGCGGTTATCGGTAGGGGTATTGCTTTTTTCGTTTATCTCTGTAACGGTATTTTAGGGGTAACGATTTCTGATTTTGTCAGATTGTTTCGGTTGCGGTATTTTAAGGTTAGCGCTATTTTATTTATATCGGTAAAGGCATTTTAGCGATATCGATATTTTAGTTATTTCGGTAACGCTATTTAAAGGACATTGGTATTTCAGTTTTTTTGCTAACGGTATTTTACGGTTATTTCAGTTATTTCGGTAACTATTTTACTTTATAGTCAGTTTAAAGGGAATTGAATCGATAACGTTATTTTAGCGGTATTTTCAGCCATGCCTGTTATAAACGATCTAAAAATCTTCAGAAAATCTCCTAGTGTAGATAAGCATTACCATATAAGTGGTTATATGGGTTATTATTGGTAATGGCTGGTACTTACATTTCTCATTACAAATCTTATTGCTTTTATTTATATAGGGATGTCGCGCAAGATAATAACACATACTTACTAACCACAATACGAAAAATCAAAAAATATGTGGTTACCTTTATGTTTACCAGTATGTAACAAAATAATGAGTATAAAAATACCAGTGCAGAAAAAACAGTAACATATAAGTGGTTATATAAGTACATAATGGCAAGTTCTTATAATTGTCATTACAAATCTAATTACTTTTTTATAGGGATGTCGCGCAAAATACTAGAATGCATTATTTATAACCCCTAAAATACAATTAATAAATTCTGAAACAAAATTGAGAAACATAAAAATTAATTGATATCCATATATTAATTGATAATTTCTGAAATACAATTGATAAATATCAAACTCAATTATTATTTTCTGAATTACAATTTATAAATCCGAAAGTCAATTCATTATTTCTTAAATGCAATTGATAACTATAAAAAATAAGTAACAATTTCTGAAAAACAACAGAAAATATTGTCTTTACTCTAATTAATTTCTGTTGAATTTTACCCAAGTTATAATAGGAAACTGCACTCCTACTATGAGATGGGTAAATTAACTCTATACGTGTAAATTTGTACATACGTAATGTGTACAAAAATGTATAGCAAAGACGGAAAAAACCCTTGTTAAAATTTAACAAAATTTTTGCTGAACATTAGTAGACTGAAAAAAACTCAAAAAATTTGTAGAAAAATTATACTTTAGTTAATTTATTTGCTGAAAATCATAAACACATTTTCATGATTCTTTAAAAATAATTTACAATACGTCGCAAAATATAAAAATGTCCATACTACCACATTGACGACATGAATTAATATAATATCTAACAAAAATAGAAATAATTATATATAACATAAACAAAACTATCTTTCAACTACTTACATCAATGGTTGTCTAAAGGATGCATATTTTAAAGGAAGGCAAATTGCGTAGTTAATTCTAGAAACGAAATGAAAAAAAAACAAAATATGACATATACAACCCTTTATTTGCAATTAGAAAATGGAAACATAAAAAACTACCTAATATGTGTGTCCTTGTCTTTCGCTTTATGCTGTCTACTTGAACGTATATTTGTTTGCAATTTGAGCACACTGCATTATTAATTTCTATAAACATTGAGTTTATAAATACACATTTAATCTTTATTAAATATAAATATTTTATTTTGCTTTTTATTAATTAACAGACAATTACTTTCACAGGGCAGTGACAATACAAAATTTAAGTTGTTTTAATCCACAATTTTGTTTTATGTATGAAAAACAGATACAAAAATCTTCGATTGTTGATTTTTTTATATGTCTGTACTTTTTAGTACTCGTATAATTTCCATCGTCTCTACTACATCTTGGCATGCCGAGACATCTGCTTCGTTCTGCGTATGTCTTTCAATCTGGTTCGTCCACACTATTAATGTGCTTGTCAGTACAATTTTTTTAGCAAACTAAATTTGTAAAATATAAGTAAAACGTTAGTTCAAAACAGTTAAGTGATGAATAAGTGCAACTAAAATTTTAGATCAAAACATAATTTTAGCAAAAATATGCTGAAAAGTTGAATGATTTACATAACGTTTTACTAACTTGTCTACTAACGTATTTTTTAGGTGTACTTCAGTAGCTCAATTTTTAGAGCTGGTGCAACAATTTAGCAACTTTACAGAAACCCACTAAGGTAGTGACAATGTTTTTATTGTTTGTAACACTATAGTTTCCCCAAAGCACATGACAGTTTTTTTTTTTTAAATATTTTAAATTATTAAATTGAATATTTGCAATTAAAACTAAGCAGATTAATTTAAAAAATAATTTGCATAATGTATTTTATTACCAAGTTGTTAAACATTTTGCAAACATCTTTTTATATTTCGATAACTGAATTTTGAATTTCCAAATCATTTACATCTGAAAGAAATTAAAATCATGAATGTATTCCAACAAAGATTACAATAAAATGTTAATTATTTTCAATAAACTACATTTAAATTAAAATTTGAGCAAAATATATTCTAGTTTAAAAATTTGTGCAGCAATCCCATAATAAATTTAAAATAACGTATTTTGCGCGGCCAAAAATTATATTTGTTAAGTTGCTATACTTTAATGTAATAATTGCAACTTAATAATTATAATTATTTTTTGCAAAATTATCTTATTCAATTATAGCAATTGAGAAAAATTAATAAATTTTTTAATATTTTTCAATTTTTATTGGAGTGCAAAAAAAATTATCTTTTGAATATGTCTAATATTTAAATAATTTTGAAGTTAAAAATTCAATTAATGAATTAGTAAAGTATTTGCAAATTTTTGAATAATTTTTTAATTAATTTGCGTATTTTTTTATTAACTACACGTTAAAAAAATTGTTTGCTGAGAAAAAAATTGTCATGTGCTTTGTTGAATATAACAACCCTGCGGGAAATGGACCACTCACTGGTATGGTCACGTGACTAGAACTTTGTGTGTATGAACCTGTCATAGTTTCGGTTCTGTTATATGAAAGTGACCGGTACTGTTAACATGGGCTTGTCATAGGAGGTGACAATTGCCACCTGTGGAGCACTGTGTGACGTGGCGAATAACTTGACCAAGGTAACCTATAACCGTACCGACTGAAATGAATATGCTACGGGACAAGTTAGAATAGGCAGTGTCAAAGTATGACCATTTTAGGATTTATGTGATATGCAACTGAACCAGTGGGACAAAAGTTATCACGTGGCTGGTGTAGGTGTACGTATTATAGAACTGGAGAACAATTTTTGAAGGAAAACTAGTCACATATTAGGCGCAATATGTTCTGTGATTGGGATAGTTTGACTGGAATAGTTTTTCGACGTACTACTGCACTGGTCTAAGGGGTACATGTCGTCGGGCTTTCGAAAAATAATTAGCAATTAACCTGTCACTTTTTATTCAGCGTGTGTCATATTATGTGCGGGTTGCGAAATAGCCCATCCGGAACCAGTCACTGCACTTGTCCAGAACAGTGTGTCATGTCACCTGTTCAAAAAACCTTCAAAAAGGCACAACGAAAATCAATAGATTTTTTGCAAGTTTTTTCTTTATTTGCTAACATTGGTATTATCAAACAATTTCTATTAATTTTTATGTTCCAACACTTTTAAAAAAGCACTTCATGTACATTTTAATTTTGTATACTGCATTATAATTCTAGTTCACAATAATATCTTTATAAAAAGAAGCATCTGCAACAATTCAGCACAACTTTAATGTATAACTTATAAAGCAGAGTAACAAAATATATAACCAGTTTCAATTTTGTTCCCAAAGAAATTCTTAAAACTCACCAATTACGTACACATAAAAACTCATTACCAAAAAACTTGTAAAATATCTAAACAAGATATTTCGAAACCAAAATACAGAAATTTTGAAATTTTAATTTATATTCTTGTAAAGTGTTTCAAGTTTTTGAATAAGTTGTGCAAAAATCCATATGGTGATAGTTTTTTGGTAGCGATATTTTATGTGTAAAATCGTCATTCACTCTAAAAATCGCCAGTCGGCATTTCGAAAATTAACTTGCCAAAAGAGTTTTAAGATCGCGATGTTTGGCGAGAATTCGCCATATCTGACAAACTTGGTCACTGTCTAAACAGTTCCGTATTCAGCTATTTTAAACCAGTGAATTGTTACGTCTTCATTTATACTGTCACAAAGTCGGTACATAAAAAATTCATTCAGTGTTGTGTCCACTCTGTAGGAGTCAATAAACTGCATCCTTTGGTACTAATTGCCATGTTTTCATCCACTGCTAGCGGTTTTGAACCAGTTCAATGACCAGTAGCAACTTCAACTGCAACGACCCTAGTTGCTTCATTACACTTTTGATGTTATATTACTTTTTCTCCAGTAACGTGATATATCTGGTACCAACCAGTGAATGGTTTGTCACCATAACTATAGTCACACGATTGGACATTTCAACCAAACTAACACTTTTTGGTACACCACAATTTTGGTTTCACCTGTTGCGTGACGTGCTCCCCAATCATACATCACAGAATTACCACTTTGGATCAATCGAACCCTTCATTTCCCGCAGGGAAATATTGTTTCAAAAATAAAAACAAAATAAATAGTCACAACTTTAGTAGGTTTTGATCCTAGGTCTGTAAAGGTGTGAACATGTGAACACAACAGTACTACCAATTGACCTATTGAGATATTGAAAATTTGATTTTATATTTCAAATTTGATAATAAATATTTTGAGAACAATAAAAGCTTTATAGAACTTGCAAATATTGTTATAGATGACAAGTTTACAAGAATAGCCCCACAAATACTAGAATATCCCCATTATGGTGACATAATAAAAAGGTGGCAAACGACATATTTTTACAAACAAATTTGTGTTTTGTGTCAAGCAACGAAAAAAGTCTTTCCGCCCCTATACTAGAAAAAACATAAATGACTTGCTTGTACAAATTTTCATTACTTCTCACAGTTTACACAAAATCAAAAGCATTTCGTTAAATATGTTCTTATTGAAGTTGAAAAAATAATGTGTCTAAAAATAGATTTTCAAAAAATGTTCATTTATATTTAAAATGTTTTACTTTTAAATTTTAAAAAATTAAAACCAGAAGTTTATTTTTTGATCTTTTATCATAAATTATGATGTGAGCAAGATTATTCAAGTTCAAGATCATTTGCAGACTTTATCTACTTACAGGTCCTTACATGTTTCATTTCGCGTCACCGAATATCTTCAGAGGACCAATGTAGAAGGGGTAGAAGAATTACCCAAATCTTGAATGAACAAATTCAACGCTTTACCCGTATTGCTTTATCCGGGTAAATAAAACAATACGGGGAAAGCGTTGATCTTTTTCCGTCAAAATTTGAGTAAATCTTCTACCCCTTCTACATTGGTCCTATGATGATTTTCGGTGACGCGAAATGAAACATGTAAGGACCTATCAGTAGATAAAGTCTGCTTTAAATTAGCGGATGAAGAAATTTTTTAATTAATAAATAAACATTGCACTGTTTTTTGTTTAACAAACAACAAATGATCATAAACTTGAATAATCTTGCTCACATGATGAAATAATGATAAAAACAATTATTTATGGGTACCTAACGCATTAGTTGTTGCATTAAAATAATGGGTAAAATCACTAGTTATTAATAAGTCATCATTTTTTGTATTAAAGTAATGCAGAGAGTAAGCTAGCGTCTTTACTGGTAGTCTCAAAAATAATGATATGTCATTATCGTTTCTACACTGGGGTACTTTACAAAAAAAGTGTAAATCTTAACACCCGTAAATGAGATTCCTTAAGGGCATTTGCAATTACCAGCCACCAAGTGCAACAAATGCAATTAAGTTTCAATGACTCACTGTGGCGGCGGCATACACAACAATTTTATGTTCTGATGTTGTTTTGGAAAATTAGACACCCAACTTTGGCTGTTGTTGTTACTAAACACCAACACAAAATTTTAGCGGGGTGTTGTGGTGTTTTGTGTGTGTGTGTATGTGTGTGTGTGCAAAAAATACAGTTACTTAATTTATGTTACAACAAAAACAATAGCATAATGCAATTGTAAAATAAATTTATGTTGTTTTGAATAACATCCCTCAGGGGGCAAAACAAAAAACAAATTACTAAAGAGGCGTTTTTTGTACATAGAAGCCTAAACAAAAGGGCGCAACGCAACGCACAATTTAGCATCTAATTAAAAACCAAAAATAAAACAAACTCAAACACATATTTAAATAGGTTTAATCGAATTTTCGAATACTCTACATATAACATAAATATGTTACTGTCCAGCAAAAAAAAAGTATATCGTAGCAATGTGGAACTCACAGTATACAGTGGGGTATTTGAAATAAATATTGGGAATAAATATAGAACTTATAAACTACTAATACGATCGCTATGAATCGAATTGGAAAATGTAAAATAGGTGTAAGCCCTTTGAAATATTGTAATTGGTCACCCTTTCTTAGTACAGGGTTTACTTACAGGTTGACAATGTTGACTACCTCGTGTATAAAATACCTTGTGGGGCATGTAACTTTTGTAAATATTTACCGATTTCTAAAATTTTTGAAATCGAGTAAGAGTATGATAAAGACAAGACATGCTTCATGTGATAGGTTATTGCCTCTACTTTGCAAGTTATTGATATTTAAAAATAAAAATTTTGTTTTCTGCCATAAATTTTTTTGGTTTATCTAGCAAAAAGAGTTTATTACGAAATGGATTTCAAAACAACAAAAAAATCGCCTTATTGATAATACTTTACAAAAAAGAGATAGCAAACTTTTTTTAAATTAGCTTTAATAGTTTAGTTGTGAAAAATTTAAAAAACATTTCAAACATTAAAAAATTTGGCCTAAAATTATATTTCTGCTTTACAATTTTTTTTTGGAGTTTTGTTTAAAAACTACAACTATCAATGTTTTTGAAAGACATGACTGTGAAAAAATTTTTTAACATTCAGGCATTGTTCAAAAATGACAAACTTTTAACAAAATAAAATGATTTTGAGAGTATGTAACAAAATTGTACGGTTGATTCCGAATTATGATACAAAGTGTTCTTAATATTTGGTATGAAAATCTTGACATGTTGTTTCATTTGTAAGGATTCAATAAAGAAAAATTTAATGTAATGCATGTAATTGTTTTTAAATAATTTTGATACTCTGAACACTTTAATTTTTTTAATTTTTAAATCGCATTAATGGTTTTCGAGATATTGCGACTTGATGTTTGTTAAAACGCTTAAAACCGAACTCTGGCTTTCGATTTTTTATCAAATATTAGGCGTGTTATTGTACCACTTTGTCCAAACATTTTGGTTTGCAAATTTTAACCAAATCGAATAATGGTAACCTGTTGCGACTTGCAACCAAAGTACTTTATAACTGAAACATTTGCAAATATTAAGGAGTTGATCGCAGGCACAGTTTAGAAAATCGGATTTTTTTTTTAGCAAATTAGCCTGCAGCCTACAGATTTAAACGGATTTGAAAAAACTGCAATTTTAAAAATAATTGAAAAATTCCAGACCAGTTCCATTTGTCCGATTTTTCAAAGTCATTTATTTTATATCCATGATAAATTGTCAAAATATACGAAATTTGCATTGATAATCGTATGAAATCTGCATTCACTTTTTTATGTCATTTTATTACCTATTGAGAATCGCTATGAAATCTGCTTTCACTTTTTAATGTTGCTTCATATAAACAAATTTATTTGCAAAAATAGTCTTCTTATTTTTATATAACATCTTCAAGAAATTACCAATTGTGTTTGTTTGTCTTTTATGGAGATGAATGTGGATATTCTGCTTCATCGACATGCATCCTTGCAAATGTTCAAGAAATACAATTAAAGTGATGTTCAAGAGCAAAGAAAATTAAATAATTTTTTTTAAAAACTTGGTAACTTCTTTAACTTAAAATTTGTACCAAATTTATTACAAATATATGGGATTTTACAATAATAAGTATGTCATGTTCTTATTCAAAATACGAGACTCCGAAATTTGTTTATAGTTATTTTAATGATGGCATTTGTATATCAAAATATAGGTTTTTAAATAAAGTAAAGTTCAACCCATTTGGTAAGATAGTAAAGAAGCTGTAGTAAAAGCAAAAAGCGAATGTTTTAATTGTATATGATTATTATCAAGAAAATAAAATTGTGACCCCGGATCTAACACAAGCTATCAAGAGAGAATATAATAGCTCTTAATTTAACATATATTCCATTTATATCTCACAACTTTTAAATTTATTATAGCAGAAATATCAACAAAATGAAAATTGACGATTAATTGAGGTTTTAAAATAAATGACTTTTAAAATCGGCCACAAGGAATCGGTTTGGAATTTATTCAATTATTCAATTATTTTATAAATTTTATGTTTTTAAAGTTCGTTTTTTAAAATGTGGGCTGTAGGAAAATTGGCTCAAAAAAAGTCAAATTTTCCACAGTGGCAGGTCGCAATGTGTTAGCATTACCGGATTTGCCAGAAATTGGCAATAACTCACCTAATATCTGATAAAAGTCCAAAGTCGTAGTTATGAAATGATATATATCACGATATTTTAGTAGAGCCAATTTAATCTCAAAATATCTTATCCACAAAAAATTTTTTTATTGTAACATATTAAGAGAAATATTAAATTCCTTATATTATTTTTCTATCATTATATTTATTTTTAGATTTGCTACAGATTTTATTGACATACGAGAAAAGGAAACCAGACGCGGTACACGTGGGGTTGGAAATCCAGAAAAAACGTGGTAGAGCAGGACGTTTACATCAAAGACGGCAGCAGCAGCAACAGCTTTTAAGAGAACAACAACATCATCAACAATGTTAGCAGATGATGCTTCAGTTTCTATGACCACTTCACAAAGAATGAAACCATGACAACTTTTAAACAACAGCATCACATACAAAATAATAATGATGAGAATGATAAAAATAGCAATAGAACATCATCATCTGTACTTTTGTCAAGTGACTTTAAATCTTTAGAAAATTCCAATAAAACTGTCAACATGAATGCAACAGCAACAACAAATACGACGAATGCCAATAGTAACATTGGTAATACTAGTAATAAAATTGCTGTATCTATAAATACTCCTATATCACCCAACAAGGATAAGACACTATCAATGTCCTCTACGCTAACAAAACAGCAACAACACCAACAACAATCTTTATTATCAGCGGCACGTTCATCTTCAGTAGCTCCTCCACGGCAAGAAGATTCATCAGAAGAATATATGGAAAGTAATGGTGGTGGTGGAGTACGTATTAAACCTGAAGATTTATTAGAATTACAAGAACGTATAACAAAGGAAATACTCAATTCCAAATTACAGGAAAAGGAAATGCTTGAATTACAGGTAAAGTTTAGTTTAAACAGTCATTACTTTTACTAAGTGTGAGTGTGTGTATAAAAGTATTTACATTTATATGCTTGCGTAGGTATTTTAGTGGTTAAACCAATAAATATTTTTATGTCTGTATGGCATTCCACAGTGGGGTATTTGAAAAAAAAAATAATGCTAATTAATATAGAACATATAAACTATATGCAGAAAAAAAAACCACTCGACGAATATGTTTGCAGGTAATTATATATACATATTTTTTACAATGATTCAAATTTTCAAACCTAAACAAAGATATATTTGTAATTTCAAAATATTTAGATATTATGTTTGGGACATGCCAACATACTTATAATAGACATAAATTTTCACTCAAACTTATATATGTTTGCCGGTAGACGTTTTTTCATTAGTTTCAAATATATATATATGCTTACAGGCAACACCACAAGTATGTTTGCAAGTAAGCATGTTCTATTAGCAATAAAGGAAACGGAAATGTTTTAAAAACAGAAGTATATTAACAGCATTTATATTTCCAGCTGGGCATTTTTTTCAGCGTGTACTGACTGATCCGATCGGTATGAATCAAATTGGAAATTCTAAAAGAAATATTGTGATTGGGTCCCCCTGTTGTAGTAAAGGGTGTAATGACAGGTTCTCAAAGTTGACTATCTCGTGTATAAACAATCTTTTGGGGACTGTTATTATTGTAAATATGTAGCGATTCCAAAGATTTTATCCTGGAGTAATATACGTTGTAAGATAAAGATAAAAATACTTATAAAATTAAAATTTATAATGTAATGGATTTAAAAACAAAAATTTTCCACCTTGATAATACTTCAAGACATATGTGTCAGTAAACTTTTTTTAAATTAGCTTCAATAGAATAAAAAAAAAAAAAAAAATCTTTAAAATTCTATATCAAAAAATTTTTTGAAAAATTTTAACTTTTTGGCCCCTAAAAAGTATATTTTTTTCTCTGGAATGTTCTTGAAACTTTGTTAAAAAATTAATACAACTTTTAACGATTTCTGAAAAATAGGTCTTTGAAAAAATTTTTAATGTAATTTCACTAGTTTTTTTATATGCACCGGCATTGGTCGAAATTGACAAACTTTCAACAAAAGAAGTAAATTTGAGACTGTGTTAAAAAAATTGCATGCTAATTTCAGAACTTTTTCTGATTTCTTATTATGAAACAAAGTGTTCCTAATATTTGGTATGAATATCTTGACATTCGCCTAATAATTAAAGTCAAAACAGAAAATTTTGTGAAAAATTATAAATTTAAAAAGCAAAATATTTATAATAACTTTTTTAACTGCTGTTCAGTTTTTTGAATTATGTATATTTTGAACTTTAATGTTTGAAAAAATAGTTTAAATACCATTTACAGGCAATAACCCAGCAAAATCTCAATAATGGGTTCTCTAAATAAGAAGCAGTAGTTTTAAGAGCCAACTGCTATAATCCGGCGTCAAGTCATTATTTTTGTTCAACGGGGTCATTTTTGGAAGTAGTTTTAAATATTTGCTTCATAAAAAAACGCACAAAATTTCTACAGTCGCTTACCCGCTGCATTACAAAACAATAAAAAATAAGTGGTTACCCAAATAATTAATTATCGTATGCTTATAGGCAACTAGAAAAATATGATGGTTACAAGTTTTTAAATAATAAGGCTTACCCTTATACATATCAGTATATAAAAATAAGTAGTTGACAAAAAGACATTATATTTATAATAAAATACAAATATAATGTAAGCTTTTCTGCTTATAAAACGACTTCGTCAAACAAAAATAACTAGTGCTGACTCCAAATTAGAATGTGTTTATTTTCATACAAATGTTAAGTTTTCTTTGATCTTCTTTTATTTAATTCTTCTTAGTTTAAACGAGCTTAAGATCATTTATTTATTACTTATTTATTTCCAATATTTTTGTCTCCACATTGGGTGACTTCTTCAGGAAAATTATTACAATTTGAATTAATTAAATTAAAATTATTACAATTTGGGTGACTTCTCAGGGAAACTTATTATTAATTTGTAACGCCCCGTAATATAATTATGTATTTACGTATTTTGTCTTTTATAATTATTGTAATATTGACTTTGCCTTGTTTATGTTATGGTTTGTTTATTGATAATTTATCATTATATATTTATTTTTTTTTACATTTAATTTTACTATTTGAATCATTTTATTTTACGATTGATAATTTTTAATCGAATAATAGTTGCAATAATTAAAGATGTAATAATAATACCTTAATACGCAACTATGCTGGAAAAGATTATTGTTCTAAACCTGGAACTAAAAAGAGAAAAAGAGAGTTAAATACTATAATTTGGCATTGCATAGGCTGATTTTGTACAACTAGTTTTTAAGATCATTCGTTGTTTAAATAGAAAAGAATAAAGACTTATTTAAAATTAAGCGGAAGTTTGTCTTTTCTTTTTTAACAAAAAAACACAACAACAATACTTTATTTAAAACACAAGTAGACGTAAGGCTCTTGTGGGGTGATAAAGTATTTTATAATCCAATAAAAGGGTGTGGACAATTGGACTTTTTGTCTGTTGTGGACCCTCCTATTATAATAATTTAATTTAAATCTTAAAAAGGGATCTCCCAGCCGGGGTATCATCTCCCTTCAAATTAAATTAAAATTATTACAATTTGGGTGACTTCTTCAGGGAAAATTATTACAATTGAAAAACTTGTTTTAATAATTAAAAACTTACATAATTATTTAAAACAAGTTTTTCAAATTGTAATAATTTTCCTGAAGAAGTCACCCAATGTGGAGACGAAATTGGAAATAAATAATTAATAAATAAATGATCTTAAGCTCGTTTAAACTAAGAAGAATATTTATTTTCATTCATATAACCCTTTGTGTGGTACTGAACGTTTTGCTGGGAAGATATTAAAAGATTAACTAAAAAAAAAGCTTTCTGAATTTGCTATTTCTTTTTCTGGGTTTAATATTACAAACTTGTTCAAAGTTTTTTTAAATTTAAAACTTTTAATATATATTTTTTTTAAAAAAATATTTTTTATCTACCGGTTTAAAATAGTATGTATATGACCTACTTCAGAAATTTTCGACACCTGTTGAAACTGACTAAGATGTCTCTTAGTCTTAATGTTACTAGACTTGGGACATACATTCACTAAAAAGTAATTTCTATATCGCTGCTTGGTGAAAAGTTGTCTTCTGGCGGTTTGCGAGTGAAACTAAAATTTTCAGAATTTTAAACTTTCGCAGTTTTTTTCTACAGGGTTTTTTGTGACGTTTAATGTAATTAGGTTAGATAACAGCATTTGAAAAATGGTGTACTTTTATATAGTCTAAGGTATACCAAGTTGACAAGCGCACGGGATACGAACTTTACAAACTTAGCTTACTAGCCAAACATTTTTTGGAAACATATGTTTTTGTGTCTGACATTCACAATTATATTTGAAATTGGCTAGCGTATTGCGTAAACTGAGTTATTTGTAAACAGCACCTCCGAGTCCAGAAGGCATTTTAAAATTATAAATGCATAACTTTTATGAACTTTTTAAAAATTTTGAAAAATATATTATTGTTTCGCATTTTTTTTATAAAAAAATGGCTTGAGAACATAGTTGTATCTATAGAGATTATTATGACGGACGAGATAACCCACATGAGCAAGCATATTTATTGTAACATTCTCAATCAGATTAGAGAAATGTTTAATTTTTAACGTTTTTAGTACCCGAGGTGTCCTACTTTGGTGTCTAATTGATCAATGCCTGATGGATCTGGTGGGCCCTTCTTTGAAACTTAAGCTTCCAATTACCAGACTTAGGCGACGTCAATTACATTTCAAAATCGTTCACTTTTGAAATTTTCTATATCATTAATAATTTCAGACCTACGCTCACACTTGTGGGCTAAACGCTTCTTGGGAAATTTTCAATTTTGTCAATACCAGACAAGGGACTAATTCCAATACCTGTGTATTTAGTTACAGGCCAATTACTTTTTTTGTCCAATTACATGTAATGGGTTAATAGAGTAATTTCCCTGTAATAAATACCCAGATGTTTTTACTAATCCCCATGTTTGGTATTAAAGATTTTACAAATTTTCCAAGGCAGCGATTAAGCTCACAAG
>CM037855.1:114200190-114229483 GCA_021234595.1 Delia radicum | reverse complement strand
GTGTGAGTGTAGGTCTGATATTATTAATGATATAGAAAAATTTCACAAGTGAACGATTTTGAAATGTAATTGACGTCGCACAAGTCTGCCAATTACGTTGTTTATGGCTGTATGAAGTTTCATGGCAATCCGATCAGCCAGTAATAAATAGCAGAATTATTTCCAATATATTTGTAATACACCCCACTGTGAATCGGTGTAGTGTAGTTGTTAGTGGTTTCTTTTTTCTCCCTTTTATTAGCGTTATAAATTAAAATTTTAATGTTTATGGTTTGAAAGACATTTTAACTTTTATATTGGCATTTGCGGAATTTTTATTTTCTTTAGGGTCATAACTACTGTATACTATTTCTAATTTTTTTTAAAGCTTAGCAAAAGATTTATTTTTTCCTTAACATTATCAGTTACAACTGTTAAAAATTTAAATGCTTTAAAAAATTTTAAATATATATTTATGACATTTCAAATCTCAAAATATCAAAATCGTAAAATTGTAAAATTTTCAGTCCAATGAATCATAAAAACTAATTAAAAAGTCTTTAACAATTTTTTTTTATCATAACACCTTAAATATTTTGTGTATTTATCGTTTTAATATACAAATTCATATTTCCTTACATCCATCGTACCCCATATTTAATAAAAAATGAAATTATTAGAAAATATTTGTACACTCAAAAAAAAGTTAGTAAAGTCAATAAAAAAAATTGATGAGTCAGCTAATTTTTAGTCAGGAGAGTGCTTGCAAGAAAATTGCTAATGTCAGCAAAATCAATTTTCGACAAAATAAGCCATTTTCATAAAATGTCCTGGAAAGGAGTAGCTCCAAACACAAACTCGAAAATCAACATATATGTTTGCATTCATTCATGAACATGTATGAATTCATTCGTGCTAATAAATAAAGTGATTCGAGGTCATACGTGTCTATACACCATCAAGGATTCATATATGTTCATAAGAGTTCATATGTGATCATATATATAAATATTGCTTAAATTTTTGTTAATGTACACATATGACTATGTATGTTAATATAGACACATATGATTATATATGTAAATATTACCTCAATTTTCGTTAATGCAAACAGATATATGATTCCTCATATGAACATATAAGAATGGCTTATGAACACAGCAGTTGACATCTCCAAATTAGGCATTTTAAAAAATCTTTAAAATTAATTCAAAAGAGACGTTATCAAACTCGTGCATCATTTTGGATTCCAGGCTTAAGTGGGTTAATTATATCCGATGAAGTCAAAATTTCATATCTAAATAATTTTGAGTATGTTAAATGAAAAAAAAAATATATATGATGTTTATATCAAAGTATATAAAATAAATTTTTTCGAAACTTCGAATTTTGGGAATTTTTAATAATAATAATACGATTTTTTCCAAAACTAGCAATTTTCGGCGAACTTGTGGTACGGGTTGACGTTAAAAAAGTCGATTTCTTCCATTTGGAACCATTTGTAAAAAAACTGTGGTTGTAATGACAAATATATTTTTAAGGGGCACCCTAATGTTGTCGTCCTTCTGGTTATCCTCCAATGTACTTATTAGCACAATTTTTTTTAGCAAAATAAATTAGTAAAACATTAGTTCGAAACAGATTAGTGCGCTGAATAAGTTTAACTAAAATTTTAGCTGAAAACGGAATTTCAGCAAAAAATTTGCTGAAAAATTGTATTCTTGATTTACAAGAGGTTTTTACTAACTTTTCCACTAACTTATATTTTTAGTGTATGTTTGCCTTCAAAAATAAACTAAAACTTTCGTTCATAAATATATTACTTCAAAAAAATATATAAACTTTTTCTCTTTGTTACCTTGTCAACTTTTAACAAACATTGAAACTGAAAGGAAAAAATACTGTAAAAAAAAATAGCAGAAATATTAAACGATTTTTAATTTAAGCTTTGAATAAAGTTTTCACATAACGTGGAAACAATATAAATTTTTTTGTGGTGGACTTTTTGGGTTTTTATATTAAATTTATTTTTTCGTGTAATGCCTGTGTATTCCACCTTGTCAACGCACATTGTAGTTTTGAAAAGTACATGCAAACACTTTAAAGTTGAAGATAAAAAAAAATAATTGCATAACTTGTTATTTGATTTTTTTTGTGAAGTTAAATGACACTTTAAAGCTTAAAGGGAGATGGAAAAGTAAAAACTAATGAAATGTTTAATTATATTATTTTTTTTTTTTCTATAAAAGATACTTTTTTGTAAAAGTTACTTTTTGGTAGAAGGTACTTTTTTAATAAAAGGTACTTTTTCAGTAAAAAGTAGTTTTTAATAAAAGTTATTTGTTTTACTAAAAGTTACTTCTTTTACTAAAAGTTACTTGTTTTAATAATTTGTACTTTTTCAATAACTGGTACATTTTTAGGAAGTTTTTAATTTAAGATACCTTTTTAATAAAAATGACTTTTTCAATAATTAGCCTTTTAATAGTACACACAAAAAAATATTTCTTAAATTGCGCCAAGTAAACATTTTGTTGAATAAAAAAAACATAATCAATTTCTTTTTTAATTGACTCAATTACTTTTTTAATTGACTCAATTAAAAAGTAATCAATATTTTGAATAATATTGATTACGTTAAATAAACAAAAATATTGATTACTTTTTAATTGAATCAATTAAAAAAGTAATTGATTATTGTTTTTTATTCAACAAAATGTGTACTTGGCGCAATTTTTTTTTTCTGTGTATATTTTGAATAAATTTTAACGCTAGAACCGATTGTAGAACAGATTTAGAATAAAAAAAAGTTTGTAACAAATAATTTTGGTGGTCCTACAAGGAAACAACACCGCAGAGGTCAATAAAAGTTGAATATGTTGTAGAGGACAGAAAATTATTAGATAAAATTTTTTTTAGGTGTGCAATCGCACAATTACACAATGTTTCTATGAAAACATGTGAAAAACTAAGAAATTTAGATTTATTTGTATACTGTATTAAATTACTCGATTAAACAAAAATGTTGACACCCATACGTTGCCTAAGTTGTGGACCCTGGGTTGCCACTTATTTTAATTATTAAAAATAAGGGATATATAAGCTCTTTTAGGAAAAGTCGTTTCAAAATCGAGGGTGAAAAAAACCCCAGTCTTATTGCACCCCCAGCCTTATTGCAAATGGTTTTCAATGGAAGAAATCGATTTTTTTAAACATTAACCCGTGTCGAGTTAGTGCCGACAATGGCCCATTTGTTAAAATAGAGTATTTTTATTAAAAATTCCTAAAATTCGAATGCTTTTCGAATGCAAAAATGTATTTTAAATTTTATTTCCCAGTTCAGAAAAGCATTACCGTAGAAGTGGTTAAGTAAGTACATACTTGGTAGTGGAAAGTACATATAATTGTTTCAAAAATTAAAAAAAAAATCTCATAAAACACCTTACGAAAAACCATTACATATATGCATACTAGTATGGACACAAATAAAGTGCTTAAAAATAAATTTTCAGAAAAACTAAATTTAAAAAAAAATCTTTATTGAAAAAATTTTTTTTTATAAAATGTGCCCCACGGTATTCGAGCCTGGGATTTTAGGTTATTAGTCAAGCGCTCTACCATCTAAACTATCTCGATATGTTATACATGATAGATAAAATCATAAAAGACTCGCTTTCAGAAAATGTCATTATTTGCCAACTTACAAAAAATAAGTAGTTACTGGCGCTGAAAAAATAATGAGTCTAAAAATATATTTTAAAAAAATGTTGAGATTATTACTTTATATTTGACATAATTATAAAAATGAGTACATATTATATTTTGTATTAAAATAATGGGAAAACTAACTAGTTACTAGTCCTTATTGTTTAAAATCGATTTTAAAGATTTTTTAAAATGCCATATTTGGAGATATCGATTGCGATTCTTATAATATAATAGATGTATTTAAAAAAAAAAATGAATAAATTAAATATGTGATCATTAATATCTGTGTGTGGAGTGACTGCATTCCCGGAACTATTATGAAAATTGAATATTTTGACAAAAAACTATACAAAATTTTAATGTTTTCATCCAAGTATGCATCATTTTCGGAATCATATTACTTAAATATATTAGACTATAATTATACTAGTTTACAGCTAAACTGTTAGAAGCATGCGACTATTTTTTTTACTGTATTTAGGCCTTCTAAAACCGATAATTGCATTAAACAAATTTTTTAAAGTAGTTTTTGAAATATTTCATTTTTTTTTTTAGTTTTAATTTTTGAGTAATTTGACCATTTGGACTGTATCTCGAATTAAGATCAAGCAACTTTGGTTAGTTAAATTGCAAAACAAATATGATTTAATGCACAGCATATCTTTTGAATATTTCTTTTGAATCGGTTCAGAATCTATTGAAACTTCATGCAAAAATCTATTTTTTTGACAAAAATTTAAAATTTTGAAAAAATATATATTTGTCTTATATATATTTTTTTTTTCTTAAACACAGTACTTCAAAGAAAGAAAGTCGTTTTTAAAAGTCTACAACATATTGAAAGTTTTATTCAAATGTGGGTGTTCACCACTGATTAGTTTTCTTGTTGGTACGAATATCGAAATAATTCACTTGAAGCCATTTAAACCCCAGTAAAATCTCCTACTGAAGTGTTCTTTTTATGTTCACTTCATTACCTGGACTAAGATCCCAATCTTATGGTGTATGTATTTTCATGCAGTAGGAAAGCATGTCGAAAATTTAAGAAATAATATATTTAATTTGTATAGTTTAAAAATTTAACAAAAAAATCTAATCACTTAAAACCACTGTAAAGTTTAATAAAACTTTTTAGTTTTAATAAAATATCGAATTTATTATTTTGATTAACATTCATTCTGTTATTTAGGTCATACTCTTAACTACTAAAGCAAACATTTCTTTATTATATTTTTTTTTTTAATTTGCAGGAAAAAATCAATCGTGAAATTTTAAATTCCAAAGTTTTTAATATGGATGCTAATAATGGTCAAACAGGTGGTGGCAAACGCAAAAAGAAACGTAAAAATCAACGTGCTGTCAATGGTATGTTAGCTGATGTAAGTGGAAGTCCTAGCGCACCCGGTGGCAGTAGCACAAATGGCGGTGGTAAATGGAAAAATGGTATTTCAGCTAAAGCGAGAAGTTTAATGAATTTACACAATAATGAAGCTGGTCGAAGGGTGAGTAACATACAATTTTGTTTTTTTGTAATGCTAATTGAAAAATTAAATGATATACACGAAACGTTGAAAATCCATTTAATTTTGTTCAACATAAACATAGAGGTAATTTTGAAATTTGTATGTAATCAAATTAGAAATTTGTAAACATGTCAATAAGTATTATGCTTATATAAGCTATTTATTGAACGATGTAGGATTTAAGCGGTTTTTTTGTTAGTGAATAGAACGATTTTTTGGGGATGATTTTATTTAAAGGTTTGTGTTTGAATACTAAAGATTTGACTAATTTAAGTTATCGTTTATCACCTGCAATATGTAGTTATTTTTAACTGATAACTAGAAAATGCACTAAAAACAACTATGAATGCAGTTATAATAACATACACATATATAAGTTATTGTTAATGTATAAAAGAAACTACTCTTTGTTTCAGCACTATATTGTTTTTATGAGCGAAATATTTTATCGAAGATCACACACACTTAAAAACGATTGTTTTACCGTTAAGTGCGAAATTACTAGATTAAACAAATATATCCATAATGCAGTAGTTTTAGTACATTTAAAAAAAAAATAACTGCTAAAAGCATTATAATTGTATGTTCTAAATAAAACAACTACAATTGTAGTTAAAACAACTGCAGCCGCATTTCTAAAGGGTGATTTTTTAAGAGCTTTCGGATTTGATTTAAAAAAAAAAACACAAAATTTAGAGAAATGTATGAAATATTTATTTGAGTCGATAGAACGATCTATATAATTCAATGTTTAAAGATGATTTCATGTAAATGTTGACAGCGGCTACGCGTCAAATGGATCATACGCTGGGTCAAATTTTGGCATACTCTCTCCAACATATCGGCCGGTATCTCACGAATAAATTCTTCAATATTAACTTCCAGTGCGTCAACCGTAGTGGGCTTATCCCCATAGACAGGAGCCTTCACCGAACTCGTCTCTAATTGGGCCATTGATTCGAGTGCTGTGTGGCATGGCACCGTCTTGTTGAAACCACATGTCACCCAAGTCCAGCTCTTCCATTTTGGGCAACAAAAATTTGTTATCATCGCACGGTAGCGCTCGCCATTCACAGTAACGTTTCTGCCTTCGTCGTCTTTGAAAAAGTACAATCCAATGATGCCACCGGCCTATAATCCACTCCAAACAGTGCATCGGAATGTATAGGTAGCTCTTGCAATGCTTCTTGCAGCTCTTCTATCCATTCAACCAGAAACGAGCTTCGTCGCTGAACACAATTTTACGATAAAAAAGTGGATCTTCATGTATCTTTACCATCGCCCATTCACCAAAAGTTAGCCGTTGTGGTAGGTCGTGTGACTTAAATTCTTGCACCAGCTGTATTTTAAAAAGGTTTTACACCCAAATCCTTCAGAAAAATTTTCCACGTGGAATACTATTACACAACATTAGGCAACTTTTTTACGGAGAGAAACTAGTGCAACATTTGAAGTACCGTTATGTTCTTCTTGCTTGCATTTATTTTGTTTAAGTTGCATTTATGTGTTATTGGAAGTTTTTTATCATTCCCATTCAAAAATTTATTAAAGAAACAAAATTTTTTTTTGAGGTTTCGACGTCGTAAATTAACAAAATCTCGCACTGTGCTATGGGTCGAAATTTTGTTAAACTGAGTAAACTCAAAAAAAGTTAGCAAACCTGACTTACATATATCGGCCCAAAAGTTGACAGATTTAAAAAAAAACTTTATGAAAATTACTGCATTGGCTCATATCCGCACAAGATCGAAGCCTATTAATTTTTGATAGAAACGGTCCAGGCTAAAACATAATGCCCATACAAAGCCCAACTTTTTCCCCGTTCTTTTAACATTACTAATACCATGTCCACAAGCAAAGTAAAGGGTGTTTTTTTATAGAGGCATAGAACTTTGAAATGAAATAAAACAAAGATGAATTTTTTAAATTGACGTGAAATTTACTTTATTCGAAAGATAATCTTCTGGCATTATAATTTAAATATGACTTCTGGCATATGCCCACTGGCTCGGACGTAGTCTAATCTGGAGGTCCAAAACGTGAAACTATGCGGTTACCAAACGTTTCCTTCAATAAATCAATTGTGACACGAGCTGTGCGTCATGCTGTGCCGTCTTGTTGAAACCACAGCTCCTGCACATTTGATGAACGAAAAAGTCAGTAATCGTGGCTCTATAGCGGTTACCATTGACTGTAACGTTCTGACCAGCACCGTTTTTAAAGAAGTTCGGGCCAATGATTCCACCAGCCCATAAAGCACACCAAACAGTCAGTTTCTCTGAATGTAACGATGTTTCAGCATACACTTGTGGACTATGATCACTCCAAATACTGCAGTTTTGTTTATTGACGTATCCATTTAACCAAAAGTGAGCTTCATCGCTAAACAAAATTCGTATTTCGAACAGAACCATGATTTTTAAAATAAATTTGAACAATTTGAAAGCGTTGTTCAAGCGTCAGTCTATTCAAGTTGAAATGCCAAACCAAACTAAACATAAATCACTGGACAGCTGACAAAATGGCCGCCATTTAAAAAAGTGTTGCCAATTTAAAGTTCTATACCTGTATAAAAAACACCATTTACTACCAAGCACTTAATCCAACTAAAATAAAAAAGATTTGCCCCTCGACCGATATAGGTCGGAGTGCCAAATATTATCAAAATATCTTAATATTTGTGACCTGCAGCACACGAAAAAGCATAAAAGGCATTTTTTTTGTGTGAGACAGTTTTATAGGGACTGGGTCTGTACATGTACCGATTTTAACCAAATCAAAAGGCTTTGTCCTTGCGATAATATAGCCCAGTGTGCCAAATTTCTTAGAAATATCTTTATATTTGTATCCTGCAGTGTGCGGAAACGAGAAAAAAAATTTTTTTTACGGTAGGACCGTTCTATTGGTAATAGGTCTAAATATGGACAGATTTTACCGAAAATTAGTATATTTCGTCCATTGGCCATTACAAGTCAGTGTAATAAATTATTATTAAAATATCCTAATATTTGCGCTATGAAGCGTCAGAATAGCAACTACATCGCATAAAAATTGATTGAGATAATCCTAAATTTTGATACTTTTTTACAAATGGTCATAAGTTTTCCATGTATCCATAGCTTTGCTTCGGAAATTACTTTTTCTTTTTGTTGAAGTACTTAGTTTAAGAAATAAAAATTTACTATATTTTTCATTGCAAGACAAATATGTTACATTAGATTAGATCAGAAGGCACTATGCACCGCGACCAATGTAGGTCTTTTGTGCTGCCTAAAGTTACCTACAGATTCAAGCTACCTATAAAGCTAATTATCCTATTAGGCAAAATGTTCGCGATGTCGGAAGGCGAAATGAAGCGATCACCTAGAAACCTAAATATCCTATCACAAAGCCTGGGACATTCGCAGAGAACATGCTCCGAGGTCTCAGACACCATCTCACAAAACGTAGACATATCCGTGTCCGATTGACCCTTCTTGTGCAGATGGTATCTCAGATTACAGTGTCCAGTTAAGTACGACTCCAGGGTCCTCAAACCCCACCCCCCCTCCCCCCTTTCAAGCGAAAAGAGTCGGCTCGACCCCCTACTGGAACAAGAGATCAATCTTTTAGCCTGGCGCTGATCAGGAGAGTTTTCCCAGTAACCAGAGAATTCAGACTCTCTCCATGCCCTGAGCCTTTCCTTAACATACCCCTCAGGTATTCCACAGAATGGTTCAGGACCAATAAAGGGCCTTCGGGCCCCGCGGTTGGCAAGACAATCTGCATTCTCGTTGCCCTCATGACCAGGAATCCACCCCAAGGTTAGAGAGTTACCCCTACACTGATAGAAATTTGTGCGTAGTATTAATGAATTCCTTCATTAATCCAATGAATTTTTCATAAAAAAGTCCCCAAAGAAACGTTTCATTGAGTCAATGAAAGGTGTTTCATTAACTCGGAATTCTGTAGAACGTTTATAGTCCACTTTTTGTAGTTAAATTACGACCATATTAGATAAAAATGTTAAATATTGTTAAAAATGCTGTTAAAAACAAAACTTTATTATCGTTTAGCATAACGTTTTTGTGTAACATCGTCAAAACGATAACAATTTAGGTCTCGTTTTGAAAAAAAACTATGTCGTTTTTCTTAGAGAATCTGTTCCCTGGAATTTCGTCAAAAACTGTTAGCTCTAGACAAATTTAATAAAAAAATTTATTTATATCAAAGTTTTGGTTAATTCTGTTAAGAAGAAATTTTTCAGTTTTTTTTTATTTCAAAATGATAGTAAAAAAAAATTTTTTTTTTCTTATTACAAGTCAAATTTTTTATTAAACAAAATTTGAAAATTTTTTATTGATTTAATGAATTTTTTTTATGAAGTTATGAAAAAATCATAAAAAATGTTAATGAAAAAAATACCAATATTAATGAATTTTCATTCAGTTAATGAAATTTTTTATTAAACCAATGAATCGATTTTAATGAAATCGTTTCATTAATACTACTAAGGAAAATTCTATCAGTGTACCGAGCCTATTGAGAGTCTGAATGCATTCCTAATATCTTACATATTACGAAAGCAATTTAAAAACAGTATTCAAGAGCGATTTAAGACCAGTATTCAAGAGACATTTTGCGGATTAAATGGTATTTGTTTCGCAAATTGACTGACCAAAGTAGATTGATCCTAAATCGATATGTTAGTCCAGTCAAATAAGGCAAAAAATTGGTCAACCTCCGAATTACAGGTAATAGGCTGGAAACTCGTATATGTCTCATAAAATCTCGTGTCTGCGTCGTGAGTTACTCAATGTCAAAGATCACAAAAATCAGTTTTTGGCGATTATCTCGGTTTCTATAGCTCCAATGATGTCAACATCTATTATAAAAATTGTAGGTCATGTAATTTGTAACAAATTTGTAACAAGTTACAAACATTTTTTCATACGCTCAACCGTTTTCAAGATAGAGGGCTCACCCCTACCTGCAATTATTCAAGGTTAATCGTGAATTTCTGTTAACAATATCTTATATAAAGTGATTAAATTACTAAAATATCACTAACAATGAATAATTTATATTATTTATTAGATAATACAGTGGAGTACCGTTATAACGAACTCGTAGGGACCGGACAATTTAGTTAGTTATAAGCGAAGTTCTCTATAAGCATGGTAAATATATTAAAAAAATAATAAATTCTCAGGATGTTTTCTTAAATTCTCCTAATTTGAAAATGTTTGTTTGTAATATGAAAACAATTCTTCCATTAAATTACGTTTCATACCATTTTTAATGTGTTTAGTGAAGTTTCAAGTAAAAAGCTAGAGTTTTGAAGATTTTCAGGACATTTTTCATTTTAAAACCTAGAGTTTTTTATGTGTTCGTTATAAGCCCATAAATTTGTATGGAAATTCGTATAAGGGTCCGGGGTTCACTATAAACGAACTACACAATACATTGTATATCTTATGAATCCATTTAGTAATACTTACCAACTTTGTGTAATAAAAATTTATTAAATGAAATACATATTGTTTATGTTACTTTTACATTAATTTTTTTTAAAGTAAAATCTATAAATTTTTAACTATTTTAAGTGCAAAAGCATTAATTTTCTTCTTCTTCATCGCCGTTGTCTTCTGCGAATGTGATACTTGCGATACTTGTAGTTTTCAAAGTTTTAAAGCCACGCACTACATTAACAGAATCATCTTCTGATAGTGACTTCTCACAAATAAAACACAAATCAGCCATAATTTTTGAGATTATACGTCAGCCGTTGCCGAGATCTGAAAATAAACAGTAAGTAAAGTAAGTATTACTAAATGAATTCATAAGAAATACAATGTATTATCTAATAAATAATATAAATTGTTTTCGTACACTGATAGAATTTTCCTTCATAGTATTAATGAAACGATTTCATTAAAATCGATTCATTGGAGTAATGAAAAATTTCATTAACTGAATGAAAATTCATAAATATTGGTATTTTTTCATTAACATTTTTTATGATTTTTCATAACTTCATAAAAAACATTCATTAAATCAATGAAAAATTTTCAAATTTTTTTCAATAAAAATTTTGACTTGTATAAGAAAAAAAAAATTTTTTTTTTTTGTACTGTCATTTTGAAATAAAAACAACTGAAAAATTTCTTTTAAACAGAATAACCCAAAGCTTTGATATAAATAACTTTTTTTATTAAATTTTCCTAGAGCTAACAGTTTTTGACGAACTTCCAGGGAACAGATTCTCTAAGAAAAACGACATAGTTTTGTTCAAAGCGGAACCTAAATTGTTATATTTAAACGATTTTGTTAATCATTAAAGTTCTTATTATACATAATTTAAAAAAGTACAATAATTTAAATATTTCTTTTTTATGGATAAAAAAATTTTATTTTCAAAATTTTTAATTTTCGATCTGAAATCTAATCAGCTAATTTTCAAATTTTATATTTTTCGAATTCGTCAAAAATTATGAGCTTCAGCAAATTTGTTGAGAAACAATAGAATTTTCCCCACTGTGCTACATTTTGGGTGGCCCCGGGAAAACATTTCTTGTTTGATTTATTTTTTACATGTCATCCTATTCCAAGTAACGAAAATTTGCTGAATCAGGTTGAGTTTAATAAAAATCTGATATCGCTTTTGCAGAACAGCCTGTGATGTTTACTTTCGATTTTTTTTTATAAAAATATCTTACAGATCCTATAAAGACCAGACCTTATAAATAATATCAACGAATGATAATTTCTTAATATCCACCAAATTAATGCTTTGCTAAAATAATCATAAAAAGTACAAATTATTAAATATCAACGAAAATATTTCATACAAACTATGAATTTTATTCATTAAACACATGAAACTTTCATAACGATTAGGCTAGGATAAATAAAACAAATTTCATATACTTTCTGAAATTTTCATAGGGTCAATGAAACCATTCATTAACATTGATTTAATGAAACACCTTTCATTGAGTCAATGAAACGTTTCTTTGGGGACTTTTTTATGAAAAAATTCATTGGATTAATGAAGGAATTCATTAATACTACGCACAAATTTCTATCAGTGTATTACAAACAAACATTTCCAAATTAAGAGAATTTAAGAAAACATCCAGAGAATTTTTTATTTTTAATATATTTACCATGCTTTTACAGAACTTAGCTTATAACTAACTAAATTATCCGGTCCCTACGAACTCGTTATAACGGTAATCCACTGTATTATCTAATAAATAATATATATTATTGATTGTTAGTGATATTTTAGTAATTGAATCACTTTATATAAGATATTATTAACCGAGATTTACGGTTGACCTTGAATAATTGCAGGGGTGAGCGCTCCGGAGTCTCTGCCCTATATTTCAAAAACGGTTGAGCGCATGAAAAAATGTTTGTAACAAAATTTGTTACAAATTGCATTACCTACAATTTTTATAATACATGTTGACATCATTGCTATAGAAACCGAGATAATCACCAAAAACCGATTTTTGTGACCTTTGACCTTGAACAACTCACAACGAAGACACGAGATTTTATGAGACTTTTGAGACAGTATTTAGAACTCTAAAATGAAGCCATATACGAGTTTCCAGGCTATTACTTGGAATTCGGAGGTGAAACGACTATATAGTCAAAATAGTCAAATTACTTAAAAATTAAAATTAAAAAATAATTCATGTGAACAAGATTTTCAAGATTATTTGTTTTTTGTTAAACAAAAAACCGTGTAATTTTTATATATTAGTTTAAAAAAATAACATAAAAAAATTTTAATGCGATTTTCCGTTTAACGAGGCCCGAATATATAAAAAAAAGTCGCTTGCTTGTCGCAAAAAAATTTTTGTTAAATTTGTTAACTAGTGCAATTAATTCGTTTTATAAAATTTGGCTTTTTTATTATTTGTCGCTTTTTATTTTCATATAGTTGACATTACTGTCTATGTGGAAATTAAACTGGGGTTATATGTTTATTTTATTATACACTCTAATTTGTAGACAGTCCCATGTTTTGATGTACGTATTTGTTTTCATTTGAAAATTAAAATTTTTGGCTTTAGGCTAAATAATATACAAAAATCTGTTTTTGTGATTTCCTTTTCTCTTAATGAAAATATTTCCTGTATAAAATAGGTAAAGTTTAAATTGAAAAACAGATTAAAATCCCATACAAAAATATTGTTTTTTTTTGCTATTTTGTTGTTTATTATTGTTGTTATTCCCCACAAACAACAAAATACCAATATTTACATTTTCAATATGTTAGTTTTGTAATAATTTTATTTAAATTTTTTGTTACATTTTTCCATCCCATCTCTCTGCTTTTTTTGTTGAATTATAAATATTCAACAGGTTGTCGGTATGTAAATATGAACTGTTGCATGGTATTACGGTGTAAAAGAGCTTTGAAAGAATTTATTGTTAAACTAATTTTGAATTAAAAACTTTATTTTTATAAAATAGACAAGAATAGTTAAAATAGCGAACATTATGTAAATTTAATTTTTCATATTTTTGTTTTATTTATAATATTTGTTTAAGGAATCCAAATAAAAATTTAAATAAAGCTCTTACCTTTTGAAAGAATTTGATTTGGAAAATTCTTTAAAATTTGCTTGTTATTCACTTTTGATGTTAATACCAAAAATTGGATGTTTACCAAAATTTTTCTTTATACCCTCCACAATGAACACTAACAAATGAAACAAAAAAATATGTTAAGTTGAAAACAAAATTTAGAGGTGAAAAACTGTTTTGGATGTAAAAAAGAAATTGTTTAGTAAAAAAACATTTTTAATGTGAAGCACTATATTTGTGGTGAAAAAAAATTGTTTTGTGGTGAAAAAAAACATTGTTTTGTGGTGAAAAAGACTTTGAGGTGAAATAAAAATTTGAGACTAATTAAAAATATTATTCACCTCTTTGCGTCTGGGGGAAAAGTATGACGTTATTTCTTATAAACCAGACGCTACTATGAAATTATACTAATATACTCCAATTTGTGCTAATATACACCATTTTCACTCATAACTTTTGAACCGCTGGACCGATTTTGCTCATTTTCAATACCAAAATTTTCGGGCAAATTTGCACCAATCTAGGTAGAAATGAGCCTGAAATCTGATGACACTGATTTAACTGGCATTGGGACCATTGAAACTTTTCATTGGCAATTTTTCATAAAACTTTATTCAAAATTTAATTTTATTTATTGAAAATTTCATACTCCTAATGAAAAAGTTTCATTAGAAATAGTTTAATAAAAACTATGAAGCTTTTACATAAAGTTTCAGAAATTTTTCATTCGCTTTGTGAAAAAAATTTTATTAGTTTAGTGAACAATTTCATTACAACTCGTCCAAGAAATTTCTCTCTGGCGACAGTCGACAGTTTTGGCATATGCGATTTTTGTTCATGACACCATAACATCCCCCCCCCCCCCCCCACAAATAGTTCAAATAACATTACCCTTAAAATACCGTTGCTAAAATAACTGAAAAAGGTGTATTTTGTTATATTAATTTAAAAGATGTTTAAAAATGCCTTATATTAAAGACAAAAATTATTTAAAAAAATTATAATTTGTGTTTGAATTATTTTCGAAAAAAAACTCACCCATGCGCGGCTCTAGTAATTAATATAAATGGAAATTTCATGCGCCTCAGTGTACGAAAAACAACAAACACATGCCATTTTACATTATGGCGTATGAAATTTCACTGTATATTATATTGTTGCAGCCGCGCATGGACTAGACTACAATTATCTTTGCTTTGAATTAAAAATTATTAGCCCTTGGGACAAAAAATCCATGCAATGTAATTTAAAATATGACTACAAAATTGGAAATCATTTAAATAGATAAAACAAAATATTCACTTGATAAAAATAATTATTTTATGTAACTTGATCCACTTTTGACCAAAAAATACTTACAAGGAAATATACAGAATAATTTCCTTCAGATTTTCATTAAAAAGGCAGATGTGATAAAAAGTACTAAAGTAACGAACAAACGCAATTCTTTAATGTACCAATCTTACTTTTAAGGGTTAAAAAGTTGTGCCTAAAAATGGCCTGAAAAAAAATAAACAAACATATACCCCTTTAAATTGTTTTGGTACCTTTAATTTGATACCTATTTTTTAATAATTCCATCTGAATAAATTTAAAGAAAACTAAAAAGAAAATGGAGCCATTTTTCACCCCACCTCTTTAAACCTTAAAAGTAAGATTGGTGATAAAGAATTTCTCTTGTTAGTTAGTTTAATAACCTTTAGCACATATACAAATTTATTTAATATCTGAAAGAAATAATTCTGTTAATTTGCTAGTGGGTCGGAAGTAAAAACATTAACCCTATATGGATCAAAATGCATAGCTCTATCAATGGATTTTTTTTTTTTGCAATTTAAAAGCTTTACACTCTTGTTGTCATAATATAAAAAACGTTTTATGTCCTCGGGCTAATAATGGTTAAAGATATTTTAAATAAAAGTAAATATGATCATAGTAGAATTCAAACCTTGTTAAATTTTTTGCAAAATAATCAATTTTCATAAATGTTCTGGAAAGGAGTCGCTCCACAACCAGAATTATCATTTTATTCAATTTATTTGTTTTCATTAATTACAACTAATTAGGCATTTTGAAAATCTTTAAAATTAATTTATAAAAAATGGTTTGATGATATCCAATAAAGTGTGAGTTCCATATCTGAATAATGTTGAGTGTATTAAATGAATAAATAAAATTAAAAACTAAATTTTTCAAAAATTTCGAATTTTAGGAATTTTTAACAAAAATACACTCTTTTTCATAAATTGGCACAGGTTAACGTAACGTAAAAAAAAATCTATTTCTTCCATTTGAAACCATTTGCGATAAAACTGCAGATGCAATAACAAGTATATTTTTGCGGGACACCCTAATATTCATGCAACAACGCGAAAAAAACAATAGGTATACTTTAGCTAACAGGCCACATTAGCGAACTTTGCCTTACTTTAAGACAATCTAACGGCCTTCTATTCAAATGGTGATCACAATCACAAATACAAAATTAGAAAAGCTCATTGTCTCCTCAAAACAAATTTTATTTATTATTTTTTTCACTTCCATAATCTCGTTTCGATTTTCTCTTTATTTTCAACTATTTTGTAATGAATCAATTCTTTCAAACTCTTGGTTATAAACAATTTACATACAATTGAGTTTGTTTAGCTACAAAAAAAAAATAAAACAATTTCCTATTTTGCTATTCTTTTTTGTAAAGAATACAATTCTATTTTTATCACAAAAATGGGATGGGAATGTATGCAAAAATCAGGAAAGAAGATGTTTAATTTCTATAGCATTTAAGGAAGTTATAGAGTGCATACTATAAATTTATATTTAAATAAATACCAACTTGAAAATTGTTAAACCTATAATAAAAGAGCAATAAATGTTAAACAAACCAAATATCAACAAATGCAAATGTTATCCGATTTGTAAAAAATTCTTGTTACAAAGAAAGACATTGTTATATGTATTTTGTTAGAATTATTTTGTTGAAAACCTAACAAGAACTTAAAGAGCCATCAGTGCGTATAATTGTTATTAATTTGTGTAATAATCATACGGCTTGGTGGTGGTGCTCTTATTTTAAAATGTGTCTTTTATACATAAATCTTTATAACTTTAAAATTTATTCATGGAATTTTCTTAAATATATCTTGCTTTTTTTTGTTAAAATGTTTTTTTAAAGTAACTGGAATTTTTTAAAAGTAATATTATATTAAAAAGTTGAAAATATATATGAGAAACTAAGCCAGATAGAGCATAACGACCCTCTTATCTCATAAACATAGTTATATGTTGGAAAATGTTTAATTATTTTATTTTCATATTAAGAGTAATTTCCCAATTAAAATGTATTTCAACATTTTTCGAAATACTCTAACCAGGTTCTATAAAAAAAAACTACCGTTACTACGATACATATTTTTTTTAATTCGGATATAAATTTTAAAATATTTAAGAAAACCACCCACAAAATGTTTAAGGCAAACATTTTTTGTTTTCAATTTAAATATCACATGTATGTATAAGTGCAAACAACATGCACATATATATTAGGGTGTCCCAAAAAGTTTTTTTTGTTGTTTACTTAAGCATAATTTTAATGTTTATGGAGTAAAGTATTTTTGAGATTTTTTGCAAAAGGTTTAGAGGTCGTGCAAACCGAGTTTTTCCCAAAAATCGGGGGTTTCTGTACGTTTTCTGAATTATGCTTATAACTTGCTCAATAATCAAAATTTTCTTAGACTCTGAGTCAACATTTTAAAGAAATTGTCAAAACTTGATTTTTATGCACATAAACCATAAGTTTCGGCAATGCTTTTGTTTATTTACATATGCAATGTTTTGTTTTTTGCATTAACTTTTGAAAATAACGCTTTAAACCATTTCATATTTCTACTGTGATGGCAAAAGTCACCTAGTCTCGTTTTTGCCTACACAACAAAATATATATTGCCCTTTTTTTAACGTATTTTAATTTAAATAATGGTAACGGAAATTATATTCAACCTAAGCGAGTCCACCAAGTCAAATTAACAAAGATAATCCGCAGGTTTAACGATAATCGACATATAACAAAATAGTCAGTCAGTGCATGACCGGCAGCAGCCACAGGTCGCCGTAACAGCTACCGAAATTCCGTACAATTGGTTCCTCTATTTGCAAGTGTGCTAAGTTGAATATTTTTGGTAGTTCCTTTCAGCAATAGAGAAAATAAAATACTTATAGAGTACCAGTCGCTCTCAACCACGTTTGTTTACATAGTTTTTAATGGCAAAAGGATGAAAAGTGCTGATGTTGAATTTGGTAAAGAACACGACTGATAAATATATGTATTTTATTTACTCTATGGTTTAGCTTCCCATAATTTTCTTCTCTTCGGGTGTTTCTCATGGCTTTGGGAGTTCCGTTAGGTTCCCATATTTTTCTCTTCGGGTATTTCGCGGGGGTTCTGGGAGTTTCGTTTAGGTTCCGTCTAGATTCACATTTTATTTCTTTAGGCTATATCGTGTTTTTAAAGGAAGACCGTTTAGGTTTCTACTCCGCTTTCTTCGTTTGCTACTGCTCGTGCTCTCGAATAATGATCGCTTTCCAATACTTTTAAGTTTTTAAGTAAAACGCCTGCACGCAGCCTGGCTCAGTTTTTGTTCCCTTTAAGTGGCTTGGCCAATACAACGAGCTCTACTGGATTCCACTGAGACAAGCCACGACTACGATTACACGTAAACAACTTTCCGCTAGGATAATTATTAAAATATTTGAAATATTATTTAAGAATAATTTTACGAACAAAACAAATAAATAAATAATTGAATATCGAAATTTTTAATTGAAACACACAGAAAACCCAACGACTCGTTTCATTTCTCATTATCTGTTACTAACAAATAAATTTTCTGTGACAAACCTGGACCACCGCGAGCGATACCCCAGCAACCGGAGAAAACTCGTCGTTACACTACGTAGATTGAAAAAAAACTAATGATGCAGTTTATAATGATTGCTACATTCTAAATAGTTTTGTCAAAAAAAAAATTGAATGTTCTCTTACTGTTTCAGAGTTATATCCTTTAAAGCTTTGTACCCATTGTATAAAACTAATAACATTGGATTTGCTGGTAAATATTGACTTATGTGATTTTTTGTGTTTCGCGAACTGATAATTTTTATATTTGTTTATTTTGAGTAACCAAACGCTAACAATTACGAAATGTGATTTTTCGCGCTTCGCAGACTACTTATTTTTGATATTGATACCCTGGGCGAAAACTCGAAAAATCTCAGAATTCAAAGTAGAAACGGGTACGTGTGTGAATTTCGTCTCACCCTTTCACGTTCACGAGAGAAAAATTCCACTCACGCACAATCACTCACGCAAATAGTTTCTACTCACACTAACTCACGTGGGTAACTTCATATTTTTCTACTAAAATTTTTCTAACGGACAATCGCTTCACGAAGAATTTTTTTCTACTCACACACACTCAAGTGAGTAAAACTGGGTTTCGCTCACACCTACGAGCAGAACCAAATAACTGAAATTATTTCAAATAACTGAATATAACTTTTATTTATACTGATCTGTAGTTAAAATTTGAACATTTATTTTTAATTTACTATTCTTTTGTTTCTACGGATTTTTTGTTATTTAAACGATATTTAAAAATAAATAACAAGAAACATTTGATTTAAATGAAAAGTAAGTAGACCCGACTTTAAGTAATTTGTCATTTATGTTAAATTACCTTTTCAGCTAATTTAAACTAAAAACTATTTTGAGTGTATAAAGATTTTAATGGGTATAACTGGAACAGTAAGACCAAATTAAAAAAAAAATTCCGCAAAACTATTTAGAATTTTTCTATTTTGTAAACTGAATAATTAGTTTTTTTAATTTTAGTAGAAATTTTAAAGGCGTTATTTACAATATTAAAATTAAGAAAAATGTACAAAAGCATTGCGAAAACTTATGGTTTACCGCACTAATATATAAAATTTGGATATTTTTCTTTAAAAACGTTGACTCAGAAGCTAAGAAAGTTTGGTTTATTGACAAAGTTATAAATAAAATTCAAATAACGTCCAAAAACCCAGATTTTTAGGTAAAAAAAAATTGATCTGAGCTCTTCTAAACCTCTTCCGAAATTAAAAACAAAAAAAAAGCCTTGCGCCCCGGTAGGCTAAGCTAGCGTGCTGGTTTATCTGTGCGGTGGTCGTGGGTTCGATTCCCACCAGAGGCACTGGTCTGTTTTCGCTACAACGCGTCGAAGGCCATAGTAGCTAGTGCTCGGTTAGGGTAATAGAATATAATTTGTAATTATATGATAATTAATTAATAAAAAAAAAAAAAAAAAAAAATATCACAAATTCTTTACCCTATAAGTATGAAAATCAAAAAACAAAAAAATGTTGGGACTCACTATAAAATATTTATCTCAAAAATTTGTTTTATCAATTAAAAAATATATATTTATAAATACTATGAATGTATTCAAAGAATTAAATAGTTACTTTTGACTCATTTATAGACTATTGTTGTATAATATAGAATATAAAATTTTAGAATCATGAAAAATGTCCTACCATATGACCACGTCTTTGCTTGCCCACTTAATTAAAAACTTAAGAAAATATAAAGTCATCCCACTGAAAGTCTGGAAATAATTCTGCAGTATATTATTGCTACACTGAAAATAGTTTGTAGTTTTAATTAACTGAAAATGTTATTTAACATAAATGATAAATCACCCAAAATCCGGTCTACTTACTTTTTATTTAAGTCAAAAGTTTCTTGTTATTTATTTTTAAATATCGTTTTAATAACTACCAAATTCGTAAGAACAAAAGAATAGTAAGTTAAAATAAATTTTCAAATTCTAACTACACTCACAGTTGTGTAAAATTTTTCAATTTCTTGTAATTTGAATTGAAATACTTTTGTATATAAGCAAACCATTTTATTAAAAAAAAACACGAGTTTTAAAGAATTTTTTGACAAAAAAAAATAATTTAAATTTATAATAACTGTGATGGAAACAATAAACTACATTCCGTTTTAATTGCGAAAGGCGTGGTAGAGAAGAATGACTGTATTTTCTAAAAACCATAACTACATTGCAAATTTTCAATTTTTCTGAATCAGACTTCGCAGTTCTGGTATTGAACCTTCGTCAGTGACCCTGTTTTTTTTTTTTTTTTGAATAAAGTAATATTTGTTATGTTTTTATTTGTTCGATTGCGTCTACATGAAATTTTCTGTGCAATGAACGACCGCGGTATAGATAAACTGATTTCTAATGCCACATGCACTCGCACTTCACGTTAGACAGAGCGCTTTAGCCCTCTGAGCTATCGTTAGGTCGAGTTTCGTTGTGATTAAAACTAGTTTTATTCAATACACGGTGTTTTTGTTCTTGCATACATAATCTCAGATGTACAACTCCAAGAACACAACAGTTATATTTTTAGAAACTTACCTCACTCGAATGTCCACTGTTTTCCCATATGTTGTAAGTAATGCCACATCTATGATATATTCTTTGTATATTTTTTTTCGTTTTTGTGGTTAAATTTTTATGAAACTTTAAATAAATGAAACTAAAAAAATCGGTAAATGGTAGTAAATTATTTTGAACAAATGTATAAAAAAGATAAAAAAAATATTTATTTGAAAAATAATTGCATGTTCCTTATTTTAATTCAACTGAAAACTTTTTTATTAAACTGCAAACAGTAAACTATCTAATATTCTGAGTGTATATCGGGTGATTTGGTATGAAATCCTTTAAATATATTTATTATAAAAATAGAAAAATAAATCTATATGTATTAGTGCAATTTGGCACTGAAACAAAACGCAATATTTTCTCATATATTTTCCAATATTTATTTTATTATTACAAAAGACATATTCATAAAAATGGAACTAACTAAAGAAAAAAATAAAAAAATATTCGTTATTTTATGTATTATTTTATGTATTATTAAACGCCAGATACTTCGTTACCGGTAGTATTTATCGCAATATATTAGGATGGAAAATATTTTTTTTAAGCAATTAATTTTTGTAATGAATTTTTTTATCCTTTTTAAGTGGATGTTTTTGTGATTTCAATTCTCAGATTTCTAACTACATAGGTCATTAAAGGTGGAACTTCCTTCTTTTCAACCCCAATTAAACCAAGATTTTAAAAAAACCCATAAGATATATTCCATGAATTGAACTATACCTTAAATCTTTCTCTTTTTTTGTGCCTCCCCGTAAAAAAATGTTTGAGACCAGTTTTAGCGGATGCCTGCAACAAATTACAATTTCCTTGATACAACGGTTTCTGTTATGTGCAAAAGTCACTTAAGCCAATTATGTTTCAGCCTTAAGCCGGATACTTTTTTGCTTTTTAACTAGTCGCGATTCTGTTAAAGTTTTTAAAAATTACTTCTACGCTTGCTTAGCAATCTTTAAAGGTTATTTTTAAGAGCATTACTTCAGCGGCTTTGGCAGGCCATTTAGGAAAAAATTCCTCCCGAAATAAAAAAGTTCCACAATATAACTTATCAGTGAACTAACCCATACAACTGTGAACAAATATTTCAAATTTAAGGTAGAGAATTTTCACAATTTTACCCTCAGGAATTTCACAAAACACCGTAGAAGAGAAGGTCTACGCTGAAATAAAGACCCACACACCACATTTTAGAGGTTTGGATACGCAGTCAAGGGCCAGATTATTCCCCTTTTTGACACTTGTAGTGGGAATTACCAAAAATTCTTATGTTCACTGTAACGAGCCTTCCGCCGTTTCTTATACCTGAAGGAGGTGGAAGGTTCGTTACAGAATATAATTGGAAATTTTCAGTTTGAACATTTTATAGAAGCTACCATGATTGAAGTTATTTTTCAAAACAATTTTTCAAAAAGGAATATCAAAAATATTGCACATAAACAATAATACTCCTAACGAAACATGTTAGTTATAAATACTAAATTTATCTAGTTTTTACACCAAAGTTTTTTATCAAAAACAACGCCCTTACACATACCAAGTTTCAAGTTCGTCGCTATAGTGGCTTGGCCAGGCCGCCTAAAGAGACTTTGCCCCTCCACGTAAGAATTTCCAAAAATCGAATTTTTGGGTTTCCCAGGCCGCCAAGTGGGATACTCTTGCACCCCTTTAGCCCTACTACTCGTGATAAGGTACTCCACATATCAAATTGAATGTTTCTCTCTTTAGGAGTTTTGCGTCTTAGCAGAGGGTTGAGCTCCAAATTTCAAGTTCATAACTCCAACGGTATAATCTGGACAATGTTGAGTCAGTCAGACAGTCAGTGAATGAGTGAGTGAATAACGTTATTCTCTTATATATATATAAGATTTGTAAAAAAAAGCACCCATTGAAACAAAAAATAATATTGAATGCAACACACTGTGGGATGTACCACAAAATTTTTGGAAATAATTCGACCATTTATTACTTATTGCCGATTACAATGAAATTTGGAATAGGCATAAACGACGTAATATCGATCTTAGGTTATGACTTTGAACCCCACAGACCACCCGGGAGCGGCAATATAACCCTACAACGTACGGAACTTTTTGAATATAAAATATTGAATATTTGGAAATTTACTAATATTCCAAAAAAAAAATCAAATCTTTGAGCTACATACCATTTCTCATGTTTAATGCTGTTCGTCGTTTTGCTTCAGAAAAAATAATTACAAAATTGAGTTACAATCATAACTCGAAGAATATTAAAAAAAAAAAAATAAAATAATCCTTTAGAAATAATTCTGTTCATTTTTGTTTGGCAAACTACTAATATCCCAAACAATATCACAATTTTGAACTACATCCAATCTTTCATGTTCAATATTGTTACGTCTTTTGCCAAAAAGGCGTAACCATCGCAACTCGAAGAATATTAACAAAAACAATTCTTCAGAAATACGTCTATAGCCATGTTTTAAGCAAGAGAAAAAAATAGGTTCTTTTAATCTAAAATATCTTTAATTTTACAACGTTTTTTGCTTCTCCTGTAAAAAAAAATAAAAAGTGTTGTTACGGCCATTTGCATTTTAGGTGACGATATTTACTTTCATCAAATTTATAGAAATTTAGATATTTTTTTGAATTTAATCGAAATGCATTATATACTTTTGCATCATTTCGCTAGGCTTCACTGCGAGGAGGTAGCTGTAATTCGAAGTTAACTTGTTTTATTTATCTTTTAATTTTTCTGGAATTGGGATTTTGAATCAAATTTCGTCATAGGGTTTTGGCTGAAATGCTGGTCCCTCATAAATCCATTTCTGTTTCAGTAACTAATTTGACACAACGACGTTTCACAGACTGCGTATGGCAAGGGAATTTAGAATATCGGTAAATGCCGTCTATTAAATTACTATTGGCATTACTATCCATCATTTTGAGCTTAATACAAATACACTTTTGACCCCACTTAGTAAACATAAGATTAGGCAGCTAAAAAAAACACGGATCCCTTACATTTTATTCTCTACAACATATCCGAAGTTCATTCAGATTTCTTGTAAGCTATAATTTCCAAAAATAATTGCATTTTCACAGGCTCGGGGACCCTTAAGATCAAGTGCGATCTGTCAAAAATTGTAAACGTTTTTTTTTAATGTCTAGGTAAGCGATACTGCCTGTCATCTAAGTCAAATTCCGAAATTGTTCACATTTCTCCACTCTACTGTTGGTGCTTTTGGAGGAAAAATCGAAAAAAAAATTTTTTTTTTCATTTTAAGTTTATACGAATGTAGTTTTCGAGTGTAACAAGATATCGCATACATATATTTTTATTTAATTAAAATTTTTTTTGCATAAACAACCGATATTTCTTTAAAAAAACAGGCCTTTATTTGGTCCCGCTATTTACTACAAACTTGGAATTTCGCACTTTCAAATGAAAATATCTAGGAAACAATAAGAGATAACCCACACATACAATTTTATGAAGATAGGATAAGAATAAAAAAAATGACGAGCACTCAAAATTTTTTATTCAAAAATTTCCCTACTGATCCAAATTTAATTGCAATCGGACCAGTATGAAAGAAATTTCCGAATTATTTCCAAAATATTTGTGATATATCCCACTGTGCAACATTTCAATATGAGTAGCATATCATATAATACAAATTTATGAATAACATTGTAGTGTAAAAATAAACCGTCAAAATATTTAAGCCAAAACAAACTGACGGAAAACAAAAATATTTTCTAATACAAACAATATTAGCATAGAGTAAAATACCCCCGTAAAAAGATACATTTTCCAAAAATGAGTCTAGTAATCTGAGCACGAAAGCTTTAATGTTTTTTTTTTTTTGAGTTGAAAGTCAAAATTAGAATTATTTTATTTTAAAATATTTTCAAAAACGTTTTACATGTTGAAGTTTAAAACTATGTTAAACAATAAAAACTCTGAAGAGTATGTAGGGAAGTAGTCCCTACGTTACCCCTTCCTTAAAACAAAATAATATAATAACAAAACAAATTCACTGAAAGGAGTTACTCTAACTTTTTCTTATCGAATGGCCCAGAAGAAATGAGTTATCCATCAAAGGCAGCCTTAACAATTAAAAATTAAAAATATTGGGTAACCTGTATGCACATAAGGGAATAAGAAATACTTCATTACCATAAGGAAAAAACTAATGGGTTGAAAAATAGATTTTGAAAAAAACAAAATACGAATTAAAAAAAATATATATTAACGGAATGTTCTAATGTGACCTGTTCTCTAAGTGGGCCTTTTGTTTCGTTATGTTGCATTAATCTGTCAAAACTCCCAACTGTCATTAAGTTTAATTGCCGCTGTCTCTATTTTAAAAAAGTTTCGAAGTTTCGTCTTTCCTGGTTTTATAGTGTACTTGCAAAACAAAAACGCAATATAAAGTATAATATTTCATTATCATAAAAAGTGAATAACAAGTCAGTTTTAAAGAATTTTCCATGACATATTGCAAACGGTAAGAATTTTATTCACAATTTTAATAACAACTAAATAGAGGCGTTAAAAAATTGATTTTTCATAAGTTTCAACTTTACGCACCAGAAACATCGCTATCTTTTACTGGAAGGTCAAACAAATGTATTAGAAAAATGTTTGTCCTTTTATTATACACAATGAAGCTTATTAGACTTTTTAACAAAAATCTTTTATCTAAATTTAGTCCTTTTTGGTGAAAAGTCACATCGGACTGGCCGGTTTAACCCTTTGAGATCAAATCAGTATGCAAAAAGTTCTTGATTTACAGGTTAGTCTTAAAGAATTTGATTCACAATTTTTGTAATAATTAAATAGAGGCGTTCAAAAATTTATTTTTCACACAGTTTCAATTTTAAGCGCCAGAAATATCACTTTATTTTACAGGTAGATCAAAAACTGATGACTTTTAAGCAAAAATCCCTTATTTAAATTTGGTCTTATTTTTGGTGAAAAGTCACATCGAACTTGTCGGTTTAACACTTTGAGACCAAATCAGTATGAAAGGGTTATTTAAATTTGTTCTTTTTTTTTTGGTCAAAAGTCACATTGAACTTGCCGGTTTAACCCTTTCAGACCAATTCAGCATGCAAAAAGTTCGTGATTTTACAAGTTTAACGTTAACCTTAAAATATCATTACCGAAATTGTTGAAACCCCGTTATCCTTACAATACCGTGACCGAAATAATTAAAATACCGTTGTCGCTGAAAACCCGTTACCGAAATAACTGAAATATCGATACCCCTGAATTACCGTTACCAAACTAAAAGTAAATATCGTTATCCTTACCGATAACTGCATCGAATCGGTTACCAGCCATGCTTTTATGTAAAAAGTACCTTTTATTAAAAAAAGTATCTTTTATAAAAAAGTATTTTATAAAAAAGTATTTTTATAAAAAAGTTACCTTTTAATAAAAAAAGTATCTTTTATACTTTTTATTAAAAAATATTATTTTTTTTAAGTAACCTTTCTACCAATACAACTGTTATTCTAAAATTGTTGCCTTTCACAAATAAATTTTAAAATTTTGTTTGAAATTTCATCGTTACTTATATACAAAAAAGTAACAAACTTAACTTCCTTTTGTGAGTGTCATACTACTAGTGGTTTCCAAACGGAAGTTAGATGTTGCTGTCTTTTTGGGGTTATGATTTGTAACCATTTTACCAGTCATTCGTTTTCTGAATAGCCAATGTCGTTTAAACATATGTCATGACATGTTATTGTTGATTGTGTAGTATACGGAAGCGGTATTACTTTTTTTTTTTTTTTTTAAATATGTGATGAAAAATTTTGAGTTTTTTCCCCCACAAAATTTTTGGCGACAGTTTATCTAAGTGTTGTTTTAAATTTGTTGTAGCCAAAATATGTGTATGTTGCCATTGATGTTATGATGTTTTATATATAAAAAAATCTGTTATAAATTGCAGAATAAAAAATATGAAAAAAACTAGAAACAAATTACTTTTTAGTCAACAAATGTTTATGGTGTCACTTGCTTGGTACACTTCCAACACAAGCAATGTCCAACTAATAGCTCCATGGTGACTATATTTTTGATTATGTTAGATTGTCATTTTTTATGTTTTTGTTGAAGAAAAAATATCCCTTTGTTTATATTAAAAATTTAATATCATCCATTTCAATATATGATAGATCGGCCAACATCTGACCGGGGTCATTAAAATTCCTTTATATTTTGTACAAGTGCTCTCTATGATGTAAATTAATCACTACCGTTTCAGTTCCTGGAAAATTGTATAAGCTCGCGATTTTATTCGCGTTTTAAGTTTTTTTTTTTTGTTTTATTAAAAAATCCTAAAAAGAGTAAATTTGAACAGTTATATCTCCTAAAGTAGATCGACTATTTCAAATATTTAAAAGTCACGGAAAGTTGCAATTTTCTACTTTCTTATTTGTAATTAATAAAGTCCACTATTTTCGAAAATTAAATTTGTAATGCCTTTTAAAATTTCTTTTTTTGGAAAAAATAACAACTTTGACTTTTTGGGACCAGAATCCTAATTATTTTTACTGACTTTTATTTCAAAAATAGCTTACTACATCCTCTAGTATCCGTATTCAAATGTAAACAAATATAAGGGCGTACGGTCAAAAAATTGTAGTTTTGAACTTTCTCTCATGGAATGAACGAAAAGCATATTTGTTTCTGTTGTACAATGTACATGCTGTCAATATTTAAAATATTTAATTTTTTTCAAATTTAATTTTACAAAATGTTCTATATAAAAAAAATCTGAGAATATTTTTATACACCGTATTTATCTTTTGTCATATCTAAACATTTTGTTTGGTCTGTCCATTTTTTAATTTATTATCACTATTTATGATTTGTGTCACATAAATAAAATCTTAAATGTTGTATAAATTACTTTCGATTTACTGTCATTGATAAATATTAATGTTACATGATTTTTGCATATTTTTGTAAACGCTTTAATAAAATTATTTTTATTATATTTGTTGTCTTGTGGCAAACAAAAATGTGTCTTTGATTTACTTAACAATTACAATTGTTTATAGATATTTAACATTATTCAATGTCAGATTTAATTTACCATATGGACACTATAAGCAATTGGAAAAATTAGTGTTTGCGGGAGTGTCAATTGAAAAAATAAAAAAAAACAAATTTGTTTTGAATGATACTAAAGAATTTTTATGTCATTATGGCTGTCATAGTTGTCTAAAAATATTTTTAAATAAATATAATAAATTATTTAGTTAATGGTTGTGCCATAAATTTAGATCGTGTTAATAGCGACTTACTTGATTTTTAACTCATTTTTGACACAGTGTTCCTTTTTCTATCTACCTTTTACACAGCTATGAATATATATTTTTTTTTTGGAATGGAAAAAGATAATTAAGTAATTTAAATATATATTTTTTCAAAAAATTATTTAAAAATATAAAAAAGCCTAATCTTTTATATTTTGTATTGTTATGTGGATGAAAAATTATGAAAATGTAGTTTCTCTGCTAGAGATTAGTTCGTCGATTGTATATAACTTTTGAAAATCTGACTGATCAAACGATGCAGTTTCAAAAACACAAAGTCTTAAATATTCCAAAATTTATCTCGTTTTCACTTAAAACATAAATAATAAATGGTTTTTATTAAAATACTACTAAGCTTATCAAAATTATAGGTTTATTATGTTTTCCATAAGACTATTTTAAAAAATTGTCAAATCTACGATATTATCCAAAAATTTTAAAAATTGGTTAACAAAAAATTTATTTTTCATATATTTTTGAATAAAAACTTGTTTCCTAAAATTATACCAAGAGTTTATATGGGAAAATCCGTAGAACCGTACGATTCATGTCCCTCATTTTAAGAACAATATATAATATATTTGATGGGTTTAGCATTTTTGGGGGCCAACGAATTTTAAACAGGCGAACATAACAAATTTTAATATTTATATGCTCTACTCAATTAAAAACTACCCTAATTTAAAAA
>CM037855.1:114176855-114200090 GCA_021234595.1 Delia radicum | reverse complement strand
TGTCCTCGGGCTAATAATGGTTAAAGATATTTTAAATAAAAGTAAATATGATCATAGTAGAATTCAACCTTGTTAAATTTTTTGCAAAATAATCAATTTTCATAAAATGTTCTGGATAGGAGTCGCTCTACAACCAGAATTATCATTTTATTCAATTTATTTGTTTTCATTAATTACAACTAATTAGGCATTTTGAAAATCTTTAAAATTAATTTATAAAAAAACACGTTTTTACATGTTAATCAAATTCGTGGGTCATTTTTGATTATAGGCTCAAATGGTTTGATGATATCCAATAAAGTGTGAGTTCCATAAATGAATAATGTGTATTAAATGAATAAATAAAATTAAAAACTAAATTTTTCAAAAATTTCGAATTTTAGGAATTTTTAACAAAAATACACTCTTTTTCATAAATCGGCACAGGTTAACGTTACGTAAAAAAAATCTATTTCTTCCATTTGAAACCATTTGCAATAAAACTGCAGATGCAATAACAAGTATATTTTTGCGGGACACCCTAATATTCATGCAACAACGCGAAAAAAACAATAGGTATACTTTAGCTAACAGGCCACATTAGCCTTCTATTCAAATGGTGATCACAATCACAAATACAAAATTGGAAAAGCTCATTGTCTCCTCAAAACAAATTTTATTTATTATTTTTTTCACTTCCAAAATCTCGTTTCGATTTTCTCTTTATTTTCAACTATTTTGTAATGCATCAATTCTTTCAAACTCTTGGTTATAAACAATTTATATACAATTGAGTTTGTTTAGCTACAAAGAAAATAAAACAATTTCCTATTTTGCTATTCTTTTTTGTAAAGAATACAATTCTATTTTTATCACAAAAATGGGATGGGAATGTATGCAAAAATCAGGAAAGAAGATGTTTAAATTCTATAGCATTTAAGGAAGTAATAGAGTGCATACTATAAATTTATATTTAAATAAATACCAACTTGAAAATTGTTAAACCTATAATAAAAGAGCAATAAATGTTAAACACACCAAATATCAACAAATGCAAATGTTATCCGATTTGTAAAAAATTCTAATTACAAAGAAAGACATTGTTATATGTATTTTGTTAGAATCATTTTGATGAAAACCTAACAAGAACTTAAAGAGCCATCAGTGCGTATAATTGTTATTAATTTGTGTAATAATCATACGGCTTGGTGGTGGTGCTCTTATTTTAAAATGTGTCTTTTATACATAAATCTTTATAACTTTAAAATTTATTCATGGAATTTTCTTAAATATATCTTGCTTTTTTTTGTTAAAATGTTTTTTTTAAAGTAATGGAATTTTTTAAAAGTAATATTATATTAAAAAGTTGAAAATATATATGAGAAACTAAGCCAGATAGAGCATAACGACCCTCTTATCTCATAAACATAGTTATATGTTGGAAAATGTTTAATTATTTTATTTTCATATTAAGAGTAATTTCCCAATTAAAATGTATTTTAACATTTTTCGAAATACTCTAACCAGGTTCTATAAAAAAAACTACCGTTACTACGATACATATTTTTTTTAATTCGGGTATAAATTTTAAAATATTTAAGAAAACCACCCACAAAATGTTTAAGGCAAACATTTTTTGTTTTCAATTTAAATATCACATGTATGTATAAGTGCAAACAACATGCACATATATATTAGGGTGTCCCAAAAAGTTTTTTTTTGTTGTTTACTTAAGCATAATTTTAATGTTTATGGAGTAAAGTATTTTTGAGATTTTTTTGCAAAGGTTTAGAGGTCGTGCAAACCGAGTTTTTCCCAAAAATCGGGGTTTCTGTACGTTTTCTGAATTATGCTTATAACTTGCTCAATAATCAAAATTTCTTAGACTCTGAGTCAACATTTTAAAGAAATTGTCAAAACTTGATTTTTATGCACATAAACCATAAGTTTCGGCAATGCTTTTGTTTATTTACACATGCAATGTTTTGTTTTTTTGCATAAACTTTTGAAAATAACGCTTTAAACCATTTCATATTTCTACTGTGATGGCAAAAGTCACCTAGTCTCGTTTTTGCCTACACAACAAAATATATATTGCCCTTTTTTAACGTATTTTAATTTAAATAATGGTAACGGAAAATATATTCAACCTAAGCGAGTCCACCAAGTCAAATTAACAAAGATAATCAACAGGTTTAACGATAATCGACATATAACAAAATAGTCAGTCAGTGCATGACCGGCAGCAGCCACAGGTCGCCGCTACCGAAATTCCGTACAATTGGTTCCTCTATTTGCAAGTGTGCAAAGTTTAATATTTTTGGTAGTTCCTTTCAGCAATAGAGAAAATAAAATACTTATAGAGTACCAGTCGCTCTCAACCACGTTTGTTTACATAGTTTTTAATGGCAAAAGGATGAAAAGTGCTGATGTTGAATTTGGTAAAGAACACGACTGATAAATATATGTATTTTATTTACTCTATGGTTTAGCTTCCCATAATTTTCTTCTCTTCGGGTGTTTCTCATGGCTTTGGGAGTTCCGTTTAGGTTCCCATATTTTTCTCTTCGGGTATTTCGCGGGGTTCTGGGAGTTTCGTTTAGGTTCCGTCTAGATTCACATTTTATCTCTTTAAATGCTTCGTGTGTTATGGGAGTTCCGTTTAGGTTCCCTCTTCGTTCGCCTCAGGTGATACATGGTATTTAAGGGAGTTCCGTTCAGGTTCCCGCTTCGTTCTCTTTAGGCTATATCGTGTTTTTAAAGGAAGACCGTTTAGGTTTCTACTCCGCTTTCTTCGTTTGCTACTGCTCGTGCTCTCGAATAATGATCGCTTTCCAATACTTTTAAGTTTTTAAGTAAAACGCCTGCACGCAGCCTGGCTCAGTTTTTGTTCCCTTTAAGTGGCTTGGCCAATACAACGAGCTCTACTGGTTTCCACTGAGACAAGCCTAGACTACGATTTCACGTAAACAACTTTCTACTAGGATAATTATTAAAATATTTGAAATATTATTTAAGAATGATTTTACGAACAAAACAAATAAATAAATAATTGAATATCGAAATTTTTGATTGAAACACACAGAAAACCCAACGACTTGTTTCATTTCTCATTATCTGTCACTAACAAATAAATTTTCTGTGACAAACATAGACCACCGCGAGTGATACCATAGCAACCGGAGAAAACTCGTCGTTACACTACGTAGATTGAAAAAAACTAATGATGCAGTTTGAAGGATTGATAAATTCTAAATAGTTTTGTCAAAAAAAATTGAATTTTCTCTTACTGTTTCAGAGTTATATCCTTTTAAAGCTTTGTACCCATTGTATAAAACTAATAACATTTGGATTTGCTGTAAATATTGAATTATGTGATTTTTTGTGTTTCGCGAACTGATAATTTTTTATATTTGTTATTTTGAGTAACCAAACGCTAACAATTACGAAATGTGATTTTTCGCGATTCGCAGACTACTTATTTTTGATATTTGATACCCTGGGCGAAAACTCGAAAAATCTCAGAATTCAAAGTAGAAACGGGTACGTGTGTGAATTTCGTCTCACCCTTTCACGTTCACAAGAGAAAAATTCCACTCACGCACAATCACTCACGCAAATAGTTTCTACTCACACTAACTCACGTGGGTAACTTCATAATTTTCTGCTAAAATTTTTCTAACGGACAATCGCTTACGAAGAATTTTTTCTACTCACACACACTCAAGTGAGTAAAACTGGGTTTCGCTCACACCTATGTGTAGAACCAAAAAAACTGAAATTATTTCAAATAACTGAATATAACTTTTATTTATACTGATCTGTAGTTAAAATTTGAACATTTATTTTTAATTTACTATTCTTTTGTTTCTACGGATTTTTTTGTTATTTAAACGATATTTAAAAATAAATAACAAGAAACATTTGATTTAAATGAGAAGTAAGTAGACCCGACTTTAAGTAATTTGTCATTTATGTTAAATTACCTTTTCAGCTAATTTAAACTAAAAACTATTTTGAGTGTATAAAGATTTTAATGGGTATAACTGGAACAGTAAGACCAAATTAAAAAAAAAAAATCCGCAAAACTATTTAGAATTTTTCCATTTTGTAAACTGAATAATTAGTTTTTTAATTTTAGTAGAAATTTTTAAAGGCGTTATTTACAATATTAAAATTAAGAAAAATGTACAAAAAAGCCTTGCGCCCCGGTAGGCTAAGCTAGCGTGCTGGCTTATCTGTGCGGTGGTCGTGGGTTCGATTCCCACCAGAGGCACTGGTCTGTTTTCGCTACAACGCGTCGAAGGCCCTAGTAGCTAGTGCTCGGTTAGGGTAATAGAATATAATTTGTAATTATATGATAATTAATAAAAAAAAAAAATAAATAAAATATCACAAATTCTTTACCCTATAAGTATGAAAATCAAAAAACAAAAAAATGTTGGGACTCACTATAAAATATTTATCTCAAAAATTTGTTTTATCAATTAAAAAATATATATTTATAAATACTATAAATGTATTCAAAGAATTAAATAGTTACTTTTGACTCATTTATAGACTATTGTTGTATAATATAGAATATAAAATTTTAGAATCATGAAAAATGTCCTACCATATGACCACGTCTTTGCTTGCCCACTTAATTAAAAACTTAAGAAAATATAAATCATCCCACTGAAAGTCTGGAAATAATTCTGCAGTATATTATTGCTACACTGAAAATAGGTTGTAGTTTTAATTAACTGAAAATGTTATTTAACATAAATGATAAATCACCCAAAATCCGGTCTACTTACTTTTTATTTAAGTCAAAAGTTTCTTGTTATTTATTTTTAAATATCGTTTTAATAACTACCAAATCCGTAAGAACAAAAGAATAGTAAGTTAAAAATAAATTTTCAAATTCTAACTACACTCACAGTTGTGTAAAAATTTTCAATTTCTTGTAATTTGAATTGAAATAATTTTATATATAAACAAACCATTTTATTAAAAAAAACACGAGTTTTAAAGATTTTTTGACAAAAAAAAAATAATTTAAATTTATAATAACTGTGATGGAAACAAATAAACTACATTCCGTTTTAATTGCGAAAGGCGTGGTAGAGAAGAATGACTGTATTTTCTAAAAACCATAACTACATTGCAAATTTTCAATTTTTCTGAATCAGACTTCGCAGTTTCTGGTATTGAACCTTCGTCAGTGACCCTGTTTTTTTTTTTTTTTTGAATAAAGTAATATTTGTTATGTTTTTATTTGTTCGATTGCGTCTACATGAAATTTTCTGTGCAATGAACGACCGCGGTATAGATAAACTGATTTCTAATGCCACATGCACTCGCACTTCACGTTAGACAGAGCGCTTTAGCCCTCTGAGCTATCGTTAGGTCGAGTTTCGTTGTGATTAAATCTAGTTTTATTCAATACACGGTGTTTTTGTTCTTGCATACATAATCTCAGATGTACAACTCCAAAAACACAACAGTTATATTTTTAGAAACTTACCTCACTCGAATGTCCACTGTTTTCCATATGTTGTAAGTAATGCCACATCTATGATATATTCTTTGTATATTTTTTTTTCGTTTTTGTGGTTAAATTTTTATGAAACTTTAAATAAATGAAACTAAAAAAATCGGTAAATGGTAGTAAATTATTTTGAACAAATGTATAAAAAAGATAAAAAAAATATTTATTTGAAAAATAATTGCATGTTCCTTATTTTTAATTCAACTGAAAACTTTTTTATTAAACTGCAAACAGTAAACTATCTAATATTCTGAGTGTATATCGGGTGATTTGGTATGAAATCCTTTAAATATATTTATTATAAAAATAGAAAAATAAATCTATATGTATTAGTGCAATTTGGCACTGAAACAAAACGCAATATTTTCTCATATATTTTCCAATATTTATTTTATTATTACAAAAGACATATTCATAAAAATGGAACTAACTAAAGAAAAAAATAAAAAAATATTCGTTATTTTATGTATTATTTTATGTATTATTAAACGCCAGATACTTCGTTACCGGTAGTATTTATCGCAATATATTAGGATGGAAAATATTTTTTTTAAGCAATTAATTTTTGTAATGAATTTTTTTATCCTTTTTAAGTGGATGTTTTTGTGATTTCAATTCTCAGATTTCTAACTACATAGGTCATTAAAGGTGGAACTTCCTTCTTTTCAACCCCATTTAAACCAAGATTTTAAAAAAAACCCATAAGATATATTCCATGAATTGAACTATACCTTAAATCTTTCTCTTTTTTTGTGCCTCCCCGTAAAAAAATGTTTGAGACCAGTTTTAGCGGATGCCTGCAACAAATTACAATTTCCTTGATACAACGGTTTCTGTTATGTGCAAAAGTCACTTAAGCCAATTATGTTTCAGCCTTAAGCCGGATACTTTTTTGCTTTTTAACTAGTCGCGATTCTGTTAAAGTTTTTAAAAATTACTTCTACGCTTGCTTAGCAATCTTTAAAGGTTATTTTTAAGAGCATTACTTCTGCGGCTTTGGCAGGCCATTTAGGAAAAAATTCCTCCCGAAATAAAAAAGTTCCACAATATAACTTATCAGTGAACTAACCCATATAACTGTGAACAAATATTTCAAATTTAAGGTAGAGAATTTTCACAATTTTACCCTCAGGAATTTCACAAAACACCGTAGAAGAGAAGGTCTACGCTGAAATAAAGACCCACACACCACATTTTAGAGGTTTGGATACGCAGACAAGGGCCAGATTATTCCCCATTTTGACACTTGTAGTGGGAATTACCAAAAATTCTTATGTTCACTGTAACGAGCCTTCCGCCGTTTCTTATACCTGAAGGAGGTGGAAGGTTCGTTACAGAATATAATTGGAAATTTTCAGTTTGATCATTTTATAGAAGCTACCATGATTGAAGTTATTTTTCAAAACAATTTTTCAAAAAGGAATATCAAAAATATTGCACATAAACAATAATACTCCTAACGAAACATGTTAGTTATAAATACTAAATTTATCTAGTTTTTACACCAAAGTTTTTTTATCAAAAACAACGCCCTTACACATACCAAGTTTCAAGTTCGTCGCTATAGTGGCTTGGCCAGGCCGCCTAAAGAGACTTTGCCCCTCCACGTAAGAATTTCCAAAAATCGAATTTTTGGGTTTCCCAGGCCGCCAAGTGGGATACTCTTGCACCCCGTTAGCCCTACTACTCGTGATAAGGTACCCACATATCAAATTGAATGTTTCTCTCTTTAGGAGTTTTGCGTCTTAGCAGAGGGTTGAGCTCCAAATTTCAAGTTCATAACTCCAACGGTATAATCTGGACAATGTTGAGTCAGTCAGACAGTCAGTGAATGAGTGAGTGAATAACGTTATTCTCTTATATATATATAAGATTTGTAAAAAAAAGCACCCATTGAAACAAAAAATAATATTGAATGCAACACACTGTGGGATGTACCACAAAATTTTTGGAAATAATTCGACCATTTATTCTTTATTGCCGATTACAATGAAATTTGGAATAGGCATAAACGACGTAATATCGAGCTTAGGTTATGACTTTGAACCCCACAGACCACCCGGGAGCGGCAATATAACCCTACAACGTACGGAACTTTTTGAATATAAAATATTGAATATTTGGAAATTTACTAATATTCCAAAAAAAAATCAAAACTTTGAGCTACATACCATTTCTCATGTTTAATGCTGTTCGTCGTTTTGCTTCAGAAAAAATAATTACAAAATTGAGTTACAATCATAACTCGAAGAATATTAAAAAAAAAAATAAAATAATTCTGTTCATTTTTGTTTGGCAACTACTAATATCCCAAACAATATCACAATTTTGAACTACATCCCATCTTTCATGTTCAATATTGTTACGTCTTTTGCCAAAAAGGGCGTAACCATCGCTACTCGAAGAATATTAACAAAAACAATTCTTCAGAAATACGTCAATAGCCATGTTTTAAACAAGAGAAGAAAATAGGTTCTTTTAATCTAAAATATCTTTAATTTTACAACGTTTTTTTGCTTCTCCTGTTAAAAAAAAAATAAAAAGTGTTGTTACGGCCATTTGCATTTTAGGTGACGATATTTACTTTCATCAATTTATAGAAATTTAGATATTTTTTTGAATTTAATCGAAATGCATTATATACTTTTGCATCATTTCGCTAGGCTTCACTGCGAGGAGGTAGCTGTAATTCGAAGTTAACTTGTTTTATTTATCTTTTAATTTTTCTGGAATTGGGATTTTGAATCAAATTTCGTCATAGGGTTTTGGCTGAAATGCTGGTCCCTCATAAATCCATTTCTGTTTCAGTAACTAATTTGACACAACGACGTTTCACAGACTGCGTATGGCAAGGGAATTTAGAATATCGGTAAATGCCGTCTATTAAATTACTATTGGCATTACTATCCATCATTTTGAGCATAATACAAATACACTTTTGACCCCACTTAGTAAACATAAGATTAGGCAGCTAAAAAAAACACGGATCCCTTACATTTTTATTCTCTACAACATATCCGAAGTTCATTCAGATTTCTTCTAAGCTATAATTTCCAAAAATAATTGCATTTTCACAGGCTCGGGGACCCTTAAGATCAAGTGCGATCTGTCAAAAATTGTAAACGTTTTTTTTTTAATGTCTAGGTAAAGCGATACTGCCTGTCGTCTAAGTCAAATTCCGAAATTGTTCACATTTCTCCACTCTACTGTTGGTGCTTTTTGAGGAAAAATCGAAAAAAAAATTTTTTTTTTTCATTTTAAGTTTATACGAATGTAGTTTTCGAGTGTAACAAGATATCGCATACATATATTTTTATTTAATTAAAATTTTTTTTGGATAAACAACCGATATTTCTTTAGAAAAACAGGCCTTTATTTGGTCCCGCTATTTACTACAAACTTGGAATTTCGCACTTTAAAATGAAAATATCTAGGAAACAATAAGAGATAACCCACACATACAATTTTATAAAGATAGGATAAGAATAAAAAAAATGACGAGCACTCAAAATTTTTTATTCAAAAATTTCCCTACTGATCCAAATTTAATTGCAATCGGACCAGTATGAAAGAAATTTCCGAATTATTTCCAAAATATTTGTGATATATCCCACTGTGCAACATTTCAATATGAGTAGCATATCATATAATACAAATTTATGAATAACATTGTAGTGTAAAAATAATCCGTCAAAATATTTAAGCCAAAACAAACTGACGGAAAACAAAAATATTTTCTAATACAAACAATATTAGCATAGAGTAAAAATACCCCCGTAAAAAGATACATTTTCCAAAAATGAGTCTAGTAATCTGAGCACGAAAGCTTTAATGTTTTTTTTTTTTTTTTTTTTTGAGTTGAAAGTCAAAATTAGAATTATTTTATTTTAAAATATTTTCAAAAACGTTTTACATGTTGAAGTTTAAAACTATGTTAAACAATAAAAACTCTGAAGAGTATGTAGGGAAGTAGTCCCTACGTTACCCCTTCCTTAAAACAAAATAATATAATAACAAAACAAATTCACTGAAAGGAGTTACTCTAACTTTTTCTTATCGAATGGCCCAGAAGAAATGAGTTATCCATCAAAGGCAGCCTTAACAATGTAAAAATTAAAAATATTGGGTAACCTGTATGCACATAAGGGAATAAGAAATAATTCATTACCATAAGGAAAAAACTAATGGGTTGAAAATAGATTTTGAAAAAAACAAAATACGAATTAAAAAAAAAATATATATTAACGGAATGTTCTAATGTGACCTGTTCTCTAAAGTGGGCCTTTTGTTTCGTTATGTTGCATTAATCTGTCAAAACTCCCAACTGTCATTAAGTTTAATTGCCGCTGTCTCTATTTTAAAAAAGTTTCGAAGTTTCGTCTTTCCTGGTTTTATAGTGTACTTGCAAAACAAAAACGCAATATAAAGTATAATATTTCATGATCATAAAAAGTGAATAAAGAGTTTTAAAGAATTTTCCATGACATATTGCAAACGGTAAGAATTTTATTCACAATTTTAATAACAACTAAATAGAGGCGTTAAAAAATTGATTTTTCATAAGTTTCAACTTTACGCACCAGAAACATCGCTATCTTTTACTGGAAGGTCAAAAAAATCTATTAGAAAAATGTTTGTCCTTTTATTATACACAATGAAGCTTATTAGACTTTTTAACAAAAATCTTTTATCTAAATTTAGTCCTTTTTGGTGAAAAGTCACATCGGACTGGCCGGTTTAACCCTTTGAGATCAAATCAGTATGCAAAAAGTTCTTGATTTTACAGGTTAGTCTTAAAGAATTTGATTCACAATTTTTGTAATAATTAAATAGAGGCGTTCAAAAATTTATTTTTCACACAGTTTCAATTTTAAGCGCCAGAAATATCACTTTATTTTACAGGTAGATCAAAAACTGATGACTTTTAAGCAAAAATCCCTTATTTAAATTTGGTCTTATTTTTGATGAAAAGTCACATCGAACTTGTCGGTTTAACACTTTGAGACCAAATCAGTATGAAAGGGTTATTTAAATTTGGTCTTTTTTTTTTGGTCAAAAGTCACATTGAACTTGCCGGTTTAACCCTTTCAGACCAATTCAGCATGCAAAAAGTTCGTGATTTTACAAGTTTAACGTTAACCTTAAAATATCATTACCGAAATTGTTGAAACCCCCGTTATCCCTACAATACCGTGACCGAATAATTAAAATACCGTTGTCGCTGAAAACCCGTTACCGAAATAACTGAAATATCGATACCCCTGAATTACCGTTACCAAACTAAAAGTAAATATCGTTATCCTTACCGATAACTGCATCGAATCGGTTACCAGCCATGCTTTTATGTAAAAAGTACCTTTTATTAAAAAAGTATCTTTTATAAAAAAGTATTTTTATAAAAAAGTTACCTTTTAATAAAAAAAGTATCTTTTATACTTTTTATTAAAAAATATTATTTTTTTTAAGTAACCTTTCTACCAATATAACTATTATTCTAAAATTGTTGCCTTTCACAAATAAATTTTAAAATTTTGTTTGAAATTTCATCGTTACTTATGCTATAAACACATAGACCACAGCAGACTGCAGAGCTACACGACTGCAAATGCCGTTGACTGCAATCGTCGCCGTGTGGTCAGCTACTTATTATTTTGGAAACGACAGCAGCATAGTAAACAGCTGATCACGATTCAATTTAAAAATATCAATAGCTGTTTTTTATACAAATCAGGGATGTTAAAGTTGGTACAATTGTACTTTGTTTGGTACATTTTGACCTTCTAAAGTACCGTGGTACTACCGCTACTCATTTGGTACAATTTAAACATTTTTAATTTTTCCCCTTTTTGAATTTTTAGTATAGCAAACAAATTGTTATTGTGTCCTTTTTCATTGCATTTATTCGTTTTATGTAATGAGCTCTTAAAATAAATGCGACTATATCCGCCAGATTTTACGATTTATCATCATTTTAAGGATTTTGAAGAATAAAGTTGGCAATTTTTTTTTTTTAATATCGATTAAAAATTTACGATTTTTTACAAAATTTATCTGGCAGCTCTTACATATATTGATACTTGTTGCAGCCAACTTCACTTTTATTTTGAATTTATTAAAATTCTAAAACATATGGGAAAACAGTGGACATTAGAGTGAGGTGAGTTTCTAAAAATAGAACTGTTGTGTTGTTGGAGTTGTACTTCTGAGATTATGTATGCAAGAACAAAAACACCGTGTATTGAATAAAACTAGTTTTAATCACAACAAAACTCGACCTAACTATAGCTCAGAGGGCTAAAGCGCTCTGTCTAACGTGTAGTGCGAGTGCATGTGGCATTAGAAATCAGTTTATCTATACCACGGTCAGTGATTGCACAGAAAAATTTCATAAAGACGCAATCGAACAAATAAAAACATAACAAATATTACATTATTCAAAAATTCAAAAAAAAAAACAGGGTCACTGACGAACGTTCAATACCAGAAACTGCGCAGTCTGATTCAGAAAAAATTGAATATTTGCAATGTAGTTATGATTTTTAGAAAATACACTCATTCTTCTCTACCACGCCTTTCACAATTAAATTAAATAAAATTGCATATTAATTATAGTATTAACTGCAATTGTCTGAAAAAGACGTTAAAATTCAAACTCAAACGAAAATTAAATTATTGTTAAAGAAATGAAAGAAAATTCCAAACAATCTTATATATGTTTAATTTAGAACGAGCTCTCAACCTCCGTATATTTACAAAAATAAAGCAAATCAAACATATTAGCTAGGTTAATACTAGTATTTCGATCTGGTTAAAGATCTCATCAGAACCCAATGTTTTAGAAAAGTTATAGCCTCCATAATAGGCTGAACTTTAACAAAAAACCGATTAATCATTAATTTTGCTCCATTCTTGTCTTCTTAGTAAAAATATTACTTGAGCCAGAGTAAAAACTAAAATTTTTTAACTGAAGTCGTTTAAAAATTAAAACGTTTGTAGTTTTTGGTCGGTAGTAGCTAATTTTCAAAATGAACTGAATGTCAATATGTTTCCAGACATTTCTAGTCGTTGCTGGAATTTTATCCATTCCACACTGGTCTGCAAATGTGGAAAGAGTTTTTTTCTTTTCAAAATATAATAAAAACTAAGGAAAGAAACAGACTACATTAGCCAACATTATCAAGTCTCATACAGACTAAGGATTGGTTAAGAGCGACAAATTTATGCTGCTATGATGTTGAAATTCCAATAGTTTATTAACTAAACAAATAATTCCATGATATGGTCTCATATATTCATAAGACTTTTTTATGCCTTATTTTATTCATACATATAATGTATGTTATTGGAAGGTTTGTTTTTTTCTGTACAAGAGAATTTTTATGTATTTTTTTTTGTTGTTTTAATAAATTTAAAAAAAATGGTACCGTCAACGTCCAAAAAGTACAATTTTTTTGGATGTTGGTACAAAATTGAAAACTCCATTTAACATCCCTGATACAAATACATTTTTGTTTCAGTAGTGCCAATTACATCTTTTTTTTCTTTATTAAAATAGAACAACATGCTTGGTTGTAGACACGTATATAAAGTTCACTTAAAAATACAATTACTTATTTATAATACATTATTATAACATGAAAATAAATTTATATAACCCCTCTTGAATATTAATGCAATTATACCATTTGATGTTGCGACGTTTTTTGTGTTTAACAAAATAAAATATTTTTAAGCACTAATTTGTTACATATTTTGTTTATTGTCAACACTATTTTTGTTTTGCAGCCAACAAAAATAGAAATTAACCTAAGTTGACTACAGCGGCAAAAGTAGTCGGGTAGCCGTGTAGTTGTGTTGGTGCCAAAATAATCGTTTTCATATAAACGTGTGTATTTTATTTTTGACAGGCTGTAGTCGTGTAGCTGCAGTCGTCTATGTGTTTATAGCATTATATACAAAAAAAAGTAACAAACTTAACTTCCTTTTGTGAGTGTCATACTACTAGTGGTTTCCAAACGGAAGTTAGATGTTGCTGTCTTTTTGGGGTTATGATTTGTAACCATTTTACCAGTCATTCGTTTTCTGAATAGCCAATGTCGTTTAAACATATGTCATGACATGTTATTGTTGATTGTGTAGTATACGGAAGCGGTATTACTTTTTTTTTTTTTTTTTAAATATGTGATGAAAAATTTTGAGTTTTTTCCCCCACAAAATTTTGGCGACAGTTTATCTAAGTGTTGTTTTAAATTTGTTGTAGCCAAATATGTGTATCTTGCCATTGATGTTATGATGTTTTGTATATAAAAAAATCTGTTATAAATTGCAGAATAAAAAATATGAAAAAAAAAAAGAAACAAATTACTTTTTAGTCAACAAAATGTTTATGGTGTCACTTGCTTGGTACACTTCCAACACCAAGCAATGTCCAACTAACAGCTCCATGGTGACTATATTTTTGATTATGTTAGATTGTAGTTTTTTTTTTTATTTTTATAATAACATGAAATTAATTTTTTATGTTTTTGTTGAAGAAAAAATATCCCTTTGTTTATATTAAAAATTTAATATCATCCATTTCAATATATGATAGATCGGCCAACATCTGACCGGGGTCATTAAAATTCCTTTATATTTTGTACAGTGCTCTCTATGATGTAATTAATCACTACCGTTTCAGTTCCTGGAAATTGTATAAGCTCGCGATATTATTCGCGTTTTTAGTTGTTTTTTTTTGTTTTATTAAAAAATCCTAAAAAGAGTAAATTTTGAACAGTTATATCTCCTAAAGTAGATCGACTATTTCAAATATTTAAAAAGTCACGGAAAGTTGCAATTTCCTACTTTCTTATTTGTAATTAATAAAAGTCCACTATTTTCGAAAATTAAATTTGTAATGCCTTTTAAAATTTCTTTTTTTGGAAAAAAATAACAACTTTGACTTTTTGTTACCAGAATCCTAATTATTTTTACTGACTTTTATTTCAAAAATAGCTTACTACATCCTCTAGTATCCGTATTCCAAATGTAAACAAAATATAAGGACGTACGGTCAAAAAATTGTAGTTTTTGAACTTTCTCTCATGGAATGAACGAAAAGCATATTTGTTTCTGTTGTACAATGTACATGCTGTCAATATTTAAAATATTTAATTTTTTTCGAATTTAATTTTACAAAATGTTCTATATAAAAAAAAATCTGAGAATATTTTTATACACCGTATTTATCTTTTGTCATATCTAAACATTTTTGTTTGTCTGTCCATTTTTTAATTTATTATCACTATTTATGATTTGTGTCACATAAATAAAATCTTAAATGTTGTATAAATTACTTTCGATTTACTGTCATTGATAAATATTAATTTTACATGATTTTTGCATATTTTTGTAAACGCTTTATTAAAATTATTTTATTATATTTGTTGTCTTGTGGCAAACAAAAATGTGTCTTTGATTTACTTAACAATTACAATTGTTTATAGATATTTAACATTATTCAATATGTCAGATTTAATTTACCATATGGACACTATAAGCAATTGGAAAATCAGTGTTTGCGGGAGTGTCAATTGAAAAAATAAAAAAAAAAACAAATTTGTTTTGAATGATACTAAAGAATTTTTATGTCATTATGGCTGTCATAGTTGTCTAAAATATTTTTAAATAAATATAATAAATTATTTAGTTAATGGTTGTGCCATAAATTTAGATCGTGTTAATAGCGACTTACTTGATTATTAACTCATTTTTGACACAGTGTTCCTTTTTCTATCTACCTTTTACACAGCTATGAATATATATATATATTTTTTTTGAATGGAAAAAGATAATTAAGTAATTTAAAATATATATTTTTTCAAAAAATTATTTAAAAATATAAAAAAGCCTAATCTTTTATATTTTGTATTGTTATGTGGATGAAAAATTATGAAAATGGATTCTCTGCTAGAGATTAGTTCGTCGATTGTATATAACTTTTGAAAATCTGACTGATCAAACGATGCAGTTTTCAAAAACACAAAGTCTTAAATATTCCAAAATTTATCTCGTTTTCACTTAAAACATAAATAATGGATGGTTTTTTATTAAAATACTACTAAGCTTATCAAATTATAGGTTTATTATGTTTTCCATAAGACTATTTTAAAAAATTGTCAAAATCTACGATCTTATCCAAAAATTTTAAAAATTGGTTAACAAAAAAATTTATTTTTCATATATTTTTGAATAAAAACTTGTTCCTAAAATTATACCTAGAGTTTATATGGGAAAATCCATAGAACCGTACGATTCCATGTCACTTATTTTAAGAACAATATATAATATATTTGATGGTATTAGCATTTTTGGGGGCAACGAATTTTAACAGGCGAACATAACAAATTTTAATATTTATACTCTTTATGTGCTCTACTCAATTAAAAACTACCCTAATTTAAAAAAATTTGCTTGTTATTTTAAAAGTTTTTCAACTCTTGTGGGTATGACATTTTCAGCATAAAAGGAAAGGAAAATAAAGAAATCTCATCAGTTCTACGAGTGAAGATCTTAAAATTTTATATTTTTTGAATTGCACATTCGCAATTTAGGAATAACTATTTGCAGTCCTGCATGATCGTTAAATATCATTAGTACTATTATTGTGTGTAAAAGGTAAATGGTTTGCATTATTATTTTGGTATCCAGAGCCATTTATGGTTAAATGTTATTCCTTTTAATAGATTTTTGGAGTTAAAAGTGATGTACACTGAGAGAATTATCTTTACGTCAGCAATAAATTTCTTCATAGTTTTAATGAAAATTGTCTCTTTAACTAGTTCATTCAAACTGTTAATACAATATATGAAACATGCGCCATTAAAGTAAATGTTTAGGAAATATTTGTAAAATTAATGAAAATGTTCATAAAACTAATAAATTATTCCGACAATGAACCGTTCATATAATTTATGAAACAATTTCTTAATTTTTTTTGATATTAAGAAGTTCTTTGAATTAATAAAACTCCTCATTAATACCTTCAAAAAAGCATTGGAACTACCTACAATGAACCGCTTCATATGATTTTTTAAACAATTTCATAGAAGTCCAAAATTAATTCAAGCCTACATTGAAATAATAAAGCACTTTATAAAGTATGTGGAACACTTGAGAGTTAAATCTTAAAACTAAAGTTCGAAATGTATGAATGAAATTATGAAATTTTATGAAAAAAATAAAAAAACTAGTCTCTGAAATAATTTCATAGTTCTAAAGAAAATTTTCATAAAACACTTCAAAACAGTTAATCAAATGAATTGTTTTTATGAAACTTTGAAATTGGATGAATAAAGTTTATGAAAAATTTCTTTAATATAATGAAATTATTCATGAAAATTGTCACTGATACTACAACATTGAAACTTTTCATAGAATCTATGAAACAGGTTTCATTAGTCAATGTTTATAAAATGTTTGTAGTAATAATGAAAATCTTCATAAAACTAATGAATCATTCCGACAATGAAGAATTTATGAAACGGTTTCGTATTATTTTTTAACAATAAAATTAAATTATATGAAAAAGGTTTATGAAAAATTACTTTCTACGAAAAACATTTCTAAGTAATTGTTTCATATAATTATATCCTTTTAGCAGTTACACAGTCAATGTAAAGTTTCCATTTTTAGCGAGTGGAGCTAAAAGAGTGCAAAGCCAAAAAAATAAAGTCCGATCTATTTAGTACTTTCACATAATGATTTTTATGATAATATTTACAATACAAGATATAAAGGGTGTCCCAAGAAGAGCGCAATTTTTAAATTTTAAATAAAACACAGATATTTAAAAAAAAATCGTGAAACTTTATTATATCGTAAAGTAGACAGAATGAGGTTATGTATGGAAAAATATATCGTGCTTTGCTGGCATGCACGCGATCTTTTAATGAAATTTTCAATGACCGTTTTGCATGAATGCTGCGGTATTTCAATAATGCAGCGTCCAATTTCCGCTTTTAAGGCTTGTGTCGTCGTCGGCTTATTCGCGTAAACCATCGACTTCAAAAAAACCCCAAAGAAAAAAATCTAATGGTGTTAAATCGCACGATCTAGGCGGCCAATTCTGATCTCCAAAACGCGAAATAACACGACCGGGAAATGACTGATGCAGCAATTGAATTGTTTCTCTGGCTGTATGACATGTGGCGCCGTCTTGTTGGAACCACATGCCCTCCACATTCATTTCTTCAATTCTAGGCAAGAAAAAACTGGTTATCATTTCACGATACCGAACACCACTGACTGTTTGCGCTTGACCTGCCTCATTTTCATAAAAAAAGGTCCAATGATTCCTCCAGCCCAAAAAACCACACCACACAGTGACACGTTGAGGATGCATTTTCTTCTCGTGAATCACTCGAGGATTTTCCTCACCCCAAATGCGACAATTCTGCCTATTGACGAAGCCATCAAGATGAAAATGGGCCTCGTCACTGAAGATGATTTTATCGGCAAAATCAGCCGCAAAACTTCATCACCATTTTGGTAAAACAATTTTCACAATGAGAATGCGTTGTTCATTCGTGTAGCGCTCCATTTTTACTAACCTCGTACCTTCTACTAGCAAACAATAACAATTGTTCAAATGTCAAACAATGACACTTCGAATGTTGCCAGATTAAAAATTGCGTTCTTCTTGGGACAACCCTTTATTAGACCCTTTAATGTGTAATATATAATATATACAATATATAAATATATATAATATAAAATAATATATATATATATATAATATATATAATATATATAATATATATAATATAATATAATATATATATATAATATATAAATATATATAATATATATAATATAATATAATATCTATAATATATATAATATATATAATATATCAATATATATTATATATAATATATATAATATATATAATATAAAATATATAATAGTACACTGCAGTACACTGCAGTACACTGCAGTACACTGCAGTACACTGCAGTACACTACAGTACACTGCAGTACACTGCAGTACACTGCAGTACACTACAGTACACTACAGTACACTGCAGTACACTACAGTACACTGCAGTACACTACAGTACACTGCAGTACACTACAGTACACTGCAGTACACTACAGTACACTGCAGTACACTACAGTACACTGCAGTACACTATACAGTACACTGCAGTACACTACAGTACACTGCAGTACACTACAGTACAACTGCCAGTACACTACAGTACACTACAGTACACTGCAGTGACACTACAGCACAGTGCAGTACACTACAGTACACTACAGTACAACTACAGTACAATGCAGTACACTACACCACAGCACACTGCAGTCACTACAGTACCCTGCAGTACACTACAGTAACTGCAGTACACTACAGTACACTACAGTACACTGCAGTACACTACAGTACCACTGCAGTACACTACAGTACACTGCAGGGTCACTGCAGTAACACTACAGTACACTGCAGTACACTACAGTACACTGCAGGACACTACAGGTACACTGCAGTACACTACAGTACACTACAGTACACCTGCAGTACCCTACAGTACACGCAGTACACTACAGTACACTGCAGTACACTACAGTACACTGCAGTACACTACAGTACACTGCAGTTACACTACAGTACACTGCAGTACACTACAGTACCCTGGCAGACACTACAGTACACTGCAGTACACTACAGTACACTGCAGTACACTACAGTACACTACAGTACACTGCAGTACACTACAGTACACTGCCAGTACACTACAGTACACTGCAGTACACTACAGTACACTGCAGTACACTACAGTAGACACTGCAGTACACTACAGTACACTGCAGTACACTACAGTACACTGCAGTACACTACAGTACACTGCAGTACACTACAGACACTGCAGTACACTACAGTACACTGCAGTACACTACAGTACACTGCAGTACACTACAGTACACTGCAGTACAATACAGTACACTGCAGCTACACTACAGTACACTGCAGTACACTACAGTACACTGCAGTACACTACAGTACACTGCAGTACACTACAGTACACTGCAGTACACTACAGTACACTGCAGTACACTCAGAAACAGTACACTGCAGTACACTACGTACATGCAGTACACTGCAGTACACTACAGTACACTGCAGTACACTCAGTACACTGCAGTACACTACAGTACACTGCAGTAACACTACAGTACACTGAGTTACACTACAGTACACTGCAGTACACTACAGTACACTGCAGTACACTACAGTACACTGCAGTACACTACAGTACACTGCCAGTACACTACAGTACACTGCAGTAGCACTTACAGTACACTGCAGTACACTACAGTACACTGCAGTACACTAAGTACACTGCAGTACACTACAGTACACTGCAGTACACTACAGTACACTGCAGTACACTACAGGTACACTGCAGTACACTACAGTACACTGCAGTACACTACAGTACACTGCAGTACACTACAGTACACTGCAGTACACTACAGTACACTGCAGTACACTGCAGTACACTACAGTACACTGCAGTACACTACAGTACACTGCAGTACACTACAGTACACTGCAGTACACTACAGTACACTGCAGTACACTACAGTACACTGCAGTACACTACAGTACACTGAGTACACTACAGTACACTGCAGTACACTACAGTACACACTGCAGTACACTACAGTACACTGCAGTACACTACAGTACACTGCAGTACAGTACACTTAGTCAGTACACTGAAGTACGTACACTGCAGTATAGTACACTGCAGTACTGTACACAGCATACTGCACACTGCAGTACTGTACACCGCAGTACTGGACACTGCAGTACTGTACACTGCAGTGCTGTACACTGCAGTACTGTACACTGCAGTACTGTACACTGCAGAATTGTACACTGCAGTACTGTACACTCAAGTACTGTACACTGTACACTGCAGTACTGTACACTGCAGTACTGTACACTGCAGTACTGTACACTGCAGTACTGTACACTGCAGTACTGTACACTGCATTACTGTACACTGCAGTACTGTACACTGCAGTACTGTACACCGCAGTACTGTACACTGCAGTACTGTACACCGCAGTACTGTACACTGCAGGACTGTACCTGCAGTACTGTACACTGCAGTACTGTACACTGTATACTGCAATTCTGTACACTGCAGTACTGTAGACTGTAGTACTGTACACTGCAGTACTGTACACTGCAGGACTGCAGTACTGTACACTGCAGTACTGTACACTGCAGTACTGTACACTGCAGTACTGTACACTGCATTACTGTACACTACAGTACTGTACACTGCAGTACTGTACACTGCAGTACTGTAACACTGCAGTACTGTACACTACAGTACTGTACAGTGCAGTACTGTACACTGCAGTACTGTACACTACAGTACTATACACTACAGCACGTACACAGCAGTACTCTACTCTGCAGGACTGTACACAGCAGTACTGTACACTACAGTACTGTACAGTACTGACAGTGCAGTACTGTACACTGCAGTACTGTACACTGCAGTACTGTACTCTGCAGTACTGTACACTACAGTACTGTACAGTACTGTACACTGCAGTACTGTACACTGCAGTACTGTACACTGCAGTAATGTACACTGCAGTACTGTACACTGCAGTACTGTACACTGCAGATACTGTACACTGCAGTACTGTACACTGCAGTACTGTACACTACAGTACTGTACAGTGCAGTACTGTACACTGCAGTACTGTACACTGCAGTACTGTACACTGCAGTACTGTACACTGCAGTACTGTACACTGCAGTACTGTACACTGCAGTACTGTACACTGCAGTACTGTACACTGCAGTACTGTACACTGCAGTACTGTACACTGCAGTACTGTACACTGCAGTACTGTACACTGCAGTACTGTACACTGCAGTACTGTACACTGCAGTACTGTACACTGTATACTGCAATTCTGTACACTGCAGTACTGTACACTGCAGTACTGTACACTGTATACTGCAATTCTGTACACTGCAGTAATGTACACTGCAGTACTTTACACTGCAGTACTGTACACTGCAGTAATGTACACTGCAGTACTGTACACTGCAGTACTGTACACTGCAGTACCGTACACTGCAGTACTGTACATAGCAGTACTGTACACTGCAGTACTGTACACTGCAGTACTGTACACTGCAGTACTGTACACTGCAGTACTGTACACTGCAGTACTGTACATAGCAGTACTGTACACTGCAGTACTGTACACTGCAGTACTGTACACTGTATACTGCAATTCTGTACACTGTATACTGCAATTCTGTACACTGCAGTAATGTACACTGCAGTACTGTACACTGCAGTACTGTACACTGGCAGTACTGTACACTGCAGTACTGTACACTGCAGTACCGTACACTGCAGTACTGTACATAGCAGTACTGTACACTGCAGTATGTACACTGCAGTACAGTACACAGCAGTACTGTACACTTCTGTACTGTACACTGCAGTACTGTACACTGCAGTACTGTACATAGCAGTACTGTACTCTGCAGCACTGTACACTGCCGTACTGTACTCTGCAGGACTCTACACAGCAGTACTGTACACTCTGTACTGTAACACTACAGTATTGTACACTGCAGTACTGTACACTGCAGTACTGTACACTGCAGTACTGTACACTGCAGCACTGTACCCTGCAGTACTCTACACTGCAGTACTGTACACTGCATTACTGTACACTGCAGTACTGTACACTGCAGTACTGTACACTGCAGTACTGTACACTGCAGTACTGTACACTGCAGTACTGTACCTGCAGTACTGTACACTGCAGTACTGTACACTGCAGTACTGTACCTGCAGTACTGTACACTGTATACTGCAATTCTGAACACTGCAGTATGTACACTGCAGTACTGTACAGTACAGTCAGTACTGTACACTGCAGTACTGTACACTGCAGTACTGTACACTGCAGTACTGTACACTGCAGTACTGTACACTGCAGTACTGTACACTGCAGTACTGTACACTGCAGTACTGTACACTGCAGTACTGTACACTGCAGTACTGTACACTGCAGTACTGTACACTGCAGTACTGTACACTGCAGTACTGTACACTGCAGTACTGTACACTGCAGTACTGTACACTGCAGTACTGTACACTGCAGTACTGTACACTGCAGTACTGTACACTGCAGTACTGTACACTGCAGTACTGTACACTGCAGTACTGTACACTGCAGTACTGTACACTGCCGTACTGTACACTGCAGTACTGTACACTGCAGTACTGTACACTGCAGGACTGTACACTGCAGTACTGTAAACTGCAGTACTGTACACTGTAGTACTGCAATTCTGTACACTGCAGTACTGTACACTGCAGTACTGTACATAGCAGTACTGTACACTGCAGTACTGTACACTGCAGTACTGTACACTGCAGTACTGTACACTGCAGTACTGTACACTGCAGTACTGTACACTGCAGTACTGTACACTGCAGTACTGTACACTGCAGTACTGTACACTGCTGTACTGTACACTGCAGTACTGTACACTGCAGTACTGTACACTGCAGTACTGTACACTGCAGGACTGTACACTGCAGTACTGTAACTGCAGTACTGTTACACTGTATACTGCAGTTCTGTACACTGCAGTACTGTACACTGCAGTACTGTACACTGCA